>JABAKD010000029.1:12150891-12170891 GCA_012845835.1 Undaria pinnatifida
GACAGTCGATTGAGTGCTATACAAGAGTCGTTCTACGGTAGCCCCCCCAGCATTTATTTAACGAAATCGCCGGTTTCAAAACCAGGTCCCGGCCGTATCTCCTGCAATACGGTGCCCCTTGCCACCCCGACGTCATCAGTCGATAGTCTTTTGCAAACAAGAAACTATATCAAGGTTGTTTTTTTTCATATATATATCATCCTTCCTCGTGTCGAGTAGCCATGAAACGTTCGTGAAAGAAATAACTGTTTTGTGGGGGGAGGGCTATCGTAGAATCAGTCACAGCAGTACCATATACCTGGTATATGTATACTGTAGTGTCTATCGTACACACCAAGCACTTATTATGGCATAATTTTTTCCCCATGTTCACGACCAACCGAAGTTAGCCCACTCAAAACGGCCTTTACTTAACATGTTTAATACCCCCGGCACCTAGCACACCTCTGGTGCTTCGAAGTGTACCTTTGTTGGGGCACGGCATATCAAACGATTAGGTGGTGGCGAGAGTCGCAAATGCTGAAACCATATGCTGTCGTGAATCCTAGTAACACGAAAGCGATAGGCACGACTCTGGGTCGCTGGACAAAAAATCTCTATCAGTAAGTGGTCCCCTGCGGTAGCGCTTCTCGAAGTAGTCCAACACTACCAACAGGCTCACACTAACAAGAGGCTTGCTCAATAAAGCGCTGACCGAGACGGATCAAGTGCTTCTACTTCTGAGACGCGCAACCGCAATCACTACGCTATAGTCCGGGACACGTTTCCTTTGACGAGCGCAGCTACAAACCCGCCACTATATCGCGGGGGAAAGCTTTGGGCGCCTCGGAAAGGAAGGTAACGACCTGATCGATCAGGTTGCGGCCAGCATCGTCGGAGGGATAGACGGATCGTCCCTGCGAGTAGCGCGTAAAGGCGTCTGCAAAGAACGCCTGTTTTTGCACTTTATCTCTGTGACCGCCCAGGTTGTCATTTTGCGCCAAGAGTGCACAGACAGGCATAATCTAGATCTGAGGGACCGGCGGACCGCGAGGGGAAGGGAAGAAGAAGCCGGATCATTGCGGTCAATGGCCTGGGGATGGAAAGGTTGTTGATGAGGAATATAGTAGATTACACGGGTAGCGAAAATGAAAATATATGGCGAAAGGAAATGGGGAAGTGGTTGGCATGGGGTCGTAGGAAAGACACTACTGCGCGTTGCAGAAGGCCATTCCATTTATATCGGAACGGCTTCTACGCTATATTGGTTGCAGGGCATTAATGAGTCATCCCTATCTATAGTGCGGTGGTAGGGGCTGCGCTTTGAGGGTCAAACGCTTTTTTCTTACCTCCGGACCTTCTGACCGGTTGATTGATTTCGCAAAGTGTGAAATGAAACTATCATCGGTTGGTTAAAGTATGGCATTTTCACGAGCTTAATATATATGTGTTTCAGGACTAACACATGGAAATGTGAAATGTTGGTTGCGTTTTCGCAAACGAATGCCTTTAAAAGTCACGTTTCGGCGGGTTGAGGTATTATATAACATGCTAGGGGAACTTCTGTTGCACCCCTAAGGCGTGGGATGACTCTATTAATACTAATACTAAAGCACATGGGGTTCCTCCGCGAAAAGAGCTCTGTCAGTGAGTGTTTTTACCCGCAAAGAGTCGCCTCCATCGTAGCACAGGTTGGTACTGCCGCGATGCATGCGGAATAACGACTGATGATGATGCATATATCGTCTCGGTCATCACACCCCCAGTGACCACTCCGGTGAGTACCTCGAGGACGACTACCCGCGCTTGAAACTCCAGAGGTGAGAGCTCGAAGATGGCCGGAAGAAGCATCAGAGGGGCGGCGGGGCGGGGTTGTTCATTTGCTGCTCGCCGTCGCCATTTGACCGTTGACGACGCATCTCCATTTCGCGAAGAAGGGGGCAGCAGTGAGGAGTGATAGAATAACACCCTTGGCGTGGGGATAGATCCTGGGTGCGGCTTGAACTTGGAAGTCAGAGATCAGCCCAGCTGGTAGGCGAGTCTGTAAATTTTAAAACAGGTTGGGCGCCTCGGCTGGGATCTTGAAGATGATTCCCCGCTTCAAACTCCAACTGTGGAACCGCCAAGAGACAAGAAGGAGCACGCCCGCGGGGGGGGGAGGGGTACACGTTTTAATGCATGGCCATACATAGTCTGTATAGACCAGACAACACGTGTAACGGTGGGGGTGACGATTTTAGCTCAAACTATTCCGGAGTCATGAGGCTCATAGGAATTAACAGAGGGACCACGTCCATACCCGACATCGTATGAATATCGTGCGTGTTTTGCTTGTTGTTGCCGTATGCCACGAGGTCATGGGATATTAATCGGGTTGAACGTTCAGCTGTTCTCCAAGCCGGTTTATGGGTGAGGTATCCTGTTGTGCAGAATTTCTGATGTGAAGAGCCTCGTAAGAAAACGGCGGAGACCCCGCCTACGATTGCCATTCGACACTCACTCAAGAGTCTCGTTCCTTGAGTGCTTACAGACAGTAGTAGTAGTAGTAGAAGTAGGAGGAGAGGGCGGAGGACATTTAAGCCGTGTGATGGTGTGGATACGGAGGAGAAATCGAAAAGGGTGTAGCAAGTATTTCTTAATAGTATGAGCCTATGATGCGATGGGGGGTTGAACGTTTGAAGCCCAGTGTATCTAATATGGATGGGGTTCCCCAGACAATATTGATGGACTTCCTCCACACCTAAGTGGCTACCGGGGTATCTTTGGCTCCGACGTGGCGAATAAATAAAGGGTGTTGGTGTGCGAGATCCCTACTTAAATGCACCGCTTTAAACCCGCGGAGCGACAACCTTATTCACCGATATGGCGGACAGCGCAACAGCGCGGTTATGCGGTATCGAACGTACATGGTGTAATAGAAGTTTAGGATTAACTTTTTCTTTAGGAATGGATGGACTTTCATTTAATTCCACGCAAACATCGTCAAATAATGTTTTTTTATTTTAGGAAATAATGAATGTTGTATCACCTAATTTGGTGGACCTCAGCAATGTTTTCGGCTGTGCAAGAGGGTCTGTTGTTGGTGCTAATGGTGGTGCGTGTTCAGCAGCGGCAGCCGCCGTGAGCGGTAGAGGTGCATGCATGTGCTGTCCGTTGTGCGTGTATGACGATGGATGGTGTTTCCACAACAACAATTAATTGCTTGTTGTGAGAATTTCCGCTGGGAATCACAGGAGGGACCTGTTGGGTTCGTTAGTTACAGGCGAATAATTGGGCATTTGTTCAGATGACATGTATGTGGGGGCCTCAATTGCGCTAAACCGGGCGGTAGACCGCCCTGCCGAGGGACCAGGCGCGTACACGGCTGTCACTCTGTCTCTGCCGTATTCCGGGTTTCAGTCGTGCTTAAAGCGATTTTGACCGCCTTATATAGGGATAATAGGGATAACGCCTTCTTATTAGTACCGATAACTACACTGCATTATTATTCGCTGGAGACCTATCTATCCTTAGCCCATCGGACTTTGTGTATATCGGGATTAGCTTATCCTTCCCCTCGAATTTTGGTTGCTGAGCGGGGTATGTGCTATTTATAGAGATGCTCCTCCAATGAGGCCCTTCAGAAAGCGTTGGTGGTACCCCTTTGCCTGCCGCAGCACACGCCCTTCCTTGTAGCTATTACATTATTATATTGAAAATAGTTATGAGTCGATCTATGGTGCACCGTGGTGGTAACCCCTCCAACTTTTTCTATAACGAAACCGCCGGTTTTGAAACCAGCTCCCCGGCCGTATCTCCTCACAAACGGGCCCCCTTGCCACCCCGGCGTCATCTTTCGATAATACTACTACTACTAGTAGTAGTAGTGGTAGTAGTAGAAGTAGTAGTAGTAGTCCTTTGCAATCAAAAAAATGATCTTAAATTCATGGCATCCCTCCTCGTCTCGTGCCGAGCACAGCCAAAAAAAAAAGTTCGTTTGAAAATAAAATCGCTGGTTTGAGGGCGGACTATCGCAGAATCAGTCTTATAGTGTCGGCGGTAAGTGTGTAGTCTAGGGGGGAAGAAATTATAGTGATTAGTCTACTAGGCTATGGAGAGGAGGGTCTGATAATTCGTGGGTGGGATGGGGAAGCTGAATTTTCACAGCCTAGTCTATACTTCGAAGTATGGATTCGATGAGGGGGGGGTACATTTTCGAAGGAGGGAGGTGAGGTCTGGGCATTTGCGGTGACGTATGGCGGATAAATAGGATAGGGGGTAACGTAGTAAGTAATGCCGATAAAGTAGTGCTCTTTGGTAGGGAGTGCTGAGGATGAGTGTTTTAGACTGCCACCTATCGAGGCAATGTCCAATAGCATTGATTGGTGCATTGCTGTACTCGTGGTCGTAGCAGGACTAAACAATAACGTAGGAGCGTTGCAGCTGAACCGGAACGTTCTGGGAAGAATTGTTCTAGAAAAGCGGCCGGATGAACACCTGTTCGCCTACTGCTGTAATAGTTCGACACGATCGTATCGTACGACGTAGCCGAGTTCTCGAAGTCAGAGGCTTCTGGAACTAGTACTCTGAACGCTGAGGTGGATGATGCGGGTGGCCCCACTCCATTCACTATTCCACTTTTCTCTTATCCTCCTATTCTTCCTCGTCAGTTTTCAGTTTCCCTTGAACTCTGGACACAGAAGTCCATCGTTCTCAAGTGTTTCTGCTGTTGGCCGAAAGCGCCCGTTAAAAGCACCGATACATTTCCGCCTCGCGCATCTTGCACGCTCCTTCGGTTAGCTTAATTGCTGCCAGGGCCAGCCTCTGCGATCACGCCAGGTTGTATCGTCACATACGCCAATAGGTTGTAGAGCCATCGTCTGCAGAGCAGCGTCGCAAAGCAGGAGTCTTCGAGGAGACGTCTTCGAGGGAATCTGCAATCTGGAGCAGCAATTGGACTGTCAACAAACACGGGACTGTAAACCTTGGAAGTTTGAAAAAGTGAGTTGAGTCAAGATATTCGACAGCGCGGCTTGGATTATATGGAAAATCTAGATTCAAGATATTTTGCACTGGTGACTAAGTCCGTCTCGGTCGTGTACTGCTGTCAGGAAGGACAGCATTGTATCTATGCGCCGACGTCGCCATCGGGGCATTGTACTTTGCGTTTGCTTTTCTCGCACGTGTTGAGTGGTGCGGCGTAATAACCGTACTTCTTGAGACGTCGCAGATCGCAATACGCCCGCTCGAGCCTGCACCAGCTGCAGCATCGACGGCATAGTTAGTGCGCGTCATCGGAACACGGGTCGAGAGCAGACACGAGGCGTTCAGTTGAGCGTGCACCAGCTGCAGCATAGACCGCGCAGGTAGTGCACGTCAGTTATTCGAACACTGGTCGAGAAAGGACTCGAGACGTCAAGTTGAGCCTGCGCCAGCTGCAGCATAGACGGCGCAGGTAGTGCACGTCAGTGATTCGAACACTGGTCGAGAAAGGACTCGAGACGTTCAGTTGAGCCTGCGCCAGCTGCAGCATCGACGGCTTTATAGTTAGTGCACGTCATTGGAATACGGGTTGAGAACAGACTCGAGACGATCAGTTAGCCTTCACCAGCTGCAGCATAGACGGCACAGGCAGTGTACTTCACAGGACCATGCTACACCAGCTGTAGCGTACACGGCGCGGATAGTGTACGTCAGTACAAGAGGGCACAGGTCGAGCTTTCCGAGCTTTGCACACTCGGGGTGTGTCTTTTGGGAAGCTTGCACAACGATTGCAGCAAGGTATTTACAACCCCTTCACCTTCACTGCTGAGCGGGAGGACCCATCATCATGGCCGGAACAACGTACAACCTTCACGTTGTCTTGAAACAAATATTAAAGTTCGACGGCAAAAAGGCGGACGACTTCTTGAATGGAGTTCCAAGCTTCGTGCCAGTCTCAGCCATATTTAACATTCTGCAGGGGCAAGAGCGACCGTCGGAGACCGACGACAGTCAGGCCACTGCCCGTGCGGCGTGGGATGCGGCCAACCAGGATCTATTCAGTCCTGTTCGACGGGCGGCTCAGCGTTCTTCGTCGTACGGTGATTCGAGGACACCACACTCGAGGATGGAGCAGGACATGGACAGCAGGCATGGGCAGCGCTGCGTCAGACTTCTAAGGGAGTTCGCACGAAGTAGTTCGCGCGGAGCATTTTTCAATGAACAACACGCGGAAGGGTTCAGACCAGGACCCGGACGAGTATCTTTAACATCACAGATAGCTGTCGAGATCGCCTTAATGCGTGCGACCCATCAGAGGGTCCCACAGATCGTCAGCGTGAGGATACTTTACTGCAAGCTCTACCGCCCAAATATGAGGCCATACGCCAAGTCCACCTAGAGAAAGGAGACTTCGGACTAGCCGATATCCGGCGTATGATGGCGGCCATTTACGCAGATAACCTGGCCCGCTCACATTCAGATTCATTCAGGGGTATCGCGGGACGCGGTGTCCCCATGCAGGCAATGACCCGCGATCGCGATGACATCAAGTGCCACTCTTGTGGCCGTTGTTGGTTATTTCAAAATTAAATGCTCCCTCCGCGTCAAGCAGCAGCAGCAGGAGAATGATGGACAGCAGCCGCAGCAGCGTGACGGACAACAAAATCACCCACGCTCACAGCACCAACGAAACCGTGGAGGCGGGCGAGGTCCCGTGTGGTGCTCATACCACAAAACAACGTCCCATAGCGACGCCGACTGCAGCGCCAGGAGGCGCAAACAGGCTGACGGCAACGCTCTGCAGCGCTTTCGATCTTCCGGAAGAAGGCGACCAGCCGGAATGCCCCTTCATCTCCTTCACAGCGACGGAGGTACATCCCACGGCGGCAACTGCAGCGGAGCAAAGCCACAATGACGAAACGTGGCCATTCAGTTCACTGTCAGTATCGCGTCTTTGGCTATTGAGGAACGCGCCAAGCCCACTATCTCTTTTGGAGTTCAGGAAAAGCCGGACTTCTCCTACATGAACGGTGGACGGTGAGAGTGAATCGTTGTTCGGTACGGCCCCGTTGCAGCCAGAACCGGCTGAGATCGAGCGCAAACCACACGAGAGCGGTAATGTTGTTACTGCTGTAGTCGACAGCGGAGCCTCAGGCCACTGCTTCGACGATGCCATCATCCCCGATCTCGAACATCATTTACAGGACTACACTCCCCTCAGTACGCCCCGCTCGATTCTTATCGCTGGAGGAGTTCTGCTGGACGGCCCAGCGGAGGGTGTCTTACAAGGCCTCATCACGAACGACTACGGAGAACAGCACCTCGCGCGGATCGCAATCCCATTTGTGCCCGAAATTGGGCGCAATATTTACTCTATAAAAACAGCAGCGAGAAAGGGTATCGTTTCAACTTTCGATGTGAACAAACCCGGGCTGGAGGCGGGGAACATTGCCGTGCCACTTCGCGGAGAGAGCGACGATCTCTACTCCTTCAAGCTAGACCTCAGTGCGGATGGATACGCAGGAAAGGGGCTGGCGATGAACGCGGTGACCAATGCCCAAGTGTAGCACCGGCGGCTGGGCCACCTCAATAAGCGAAGCCTGGAGCTCATGAACAGGAAGATCGGCGATGGGGTCGCATTTGACGGCCCTATTGCGGCCGGTGACATCTGTGCGGTGGGGAAAAACCAATGAGCTGGCTCACCCCAAGAAAACAAACCACGCCGCCATTAGTGCCCTTTCTCCTCGTGTACGGAGATCTCATGGGCCCCTTCAAACCGACGGCGCATGGTGCATACAAGTTTGTCAGCAAGATTACCGACCAGTTCACCAAGTAGATCGCAGTCGACCTTCTCTGCAGCAAAGGCCAAGCCCTTGCTTCGCTCCAGCCTCCTTCAACCGTGTGATGCCTCTCGGCAAACGCATAATCAGATGGCGTGCCGACAAGGGAGGCAAACTCACGGGCGACGAGCTCACGGATTACTGCCTAGGATCAGGTATCACTTAGGAATTCGCTGTCGCCAACACACCACAGTAGATCGGTGTATTGGAACGCGTCGTACGGACGTTGTGCATAACGGTTCGCTCTATGCTTGTTGACAGTGGACTCCTTCCTTTTCTGTAAGGAGAGCTCATGATGATTAGATTTTGCTGTGTGAGGTGATCAACTCTCCAAGAGCACTGGCATCCAAGAATAGGGGAGGTGGGTTACGAAGTTACCGTATTATGGTCGGTAGGATAATTCCGTTGGGATCAGCGGATTACTACTGCACTCAAATTAATCCCCGAAGTTCAAGGTGTGTTGATTGTTTGAGTCGCGCGAGCAACAACAGTAGATTTACTGAGTTGCAATCTGTTCAGTGCCCTCAGTCTTGGACTCAACACACATTTTGGAACCAGTTGCACTAACGGCTTCGTGATTAGACACACAGCTCCTACAGAGCTGCTGTCATTGTATAAGCGTTAGTTTTTGGTTGGGTTCGATTGGAAAACACGGGATGCAAAAATTCGAGTTTTTTAATTGCGTGAGCAAGTCTGTGTTACACCTCAGTGAGAAATGACATGCGTCGTACCTCTGATTGGTATGTGTAGCTTGGTTTCAAGTGGAACATGCTATTGAATGAAAATTTGATATGCCACTTCCGTTGTGGGGAGGTGTTGAGGACAGGTGTTTTAGACTTCCACCTATCGAGGTAATGTTCAGTAGCATTGATTAGTTCATTGCTGAACTCGTAGTCGTAGCAGAACTTGAAAGTAACGTATGAGCGTTACAGCTGAACCGGAAATTTCATGGAGTAATGGTTCTAGAAAAACGGCGGGATTACCACCTGTTCGCCTACTGCTGTAAGAATTCGACAAGATCGTATCGTACGAGGCAGTCGAGTTCTCAAAGTCAGAGGCTTCTGGAAGAAGTAGTGCTCTGGACGCTGAGACGGACGATCCGGGTGGCCCCACCCCATTCACTCCTCACACTTCTCTCATCCTCCTATTCTTCTTCGTCAGTTTTCAGTGCCCCCCTGAACTCTGGACACTGCAGTTCACTGTTCCCAAGTGTTTCCTCTGTTCGCCGAAAGTGCCCGTTAAAACATCAGTATACTTCTGCCTCGTGCATCTTGCGCACTCCTTCGGTTAGCTTAATTGCTGCCAGCGCCAGCCTCTGCGACCACGCAAGGTCGTATCGTCACATACGCCAATAGGGAGGGGGTCGGAGAGAAGGTACAACCGTACGTAGGGGGCGGGACGGCGGGTGGCCTTGCCTTGGCACGAGCGATAGCAGCAATGGGCGACAACTCTGCACAGCTTTCTGCGCTTTGTCACATACGCACAGCAGGCCATTAATTATCAACAGGGGTTTGGCTCCCGTTGCGGGCGAAAAAGTTGCGATATACGCCTAGTATACGCACGAATATATGCCAGAAAACCAAGTGACGAAAAACTGCGTTTTTTAAACGCCTCTCGACTCTCCAACCTCGAAATGCGACTTTACGTAGGAAAGTAAGTGGTGTTTGTGGAGGCATGGAAGGGATTCTGATGTAAGGGACGCAATTTTGTCGATCGTTTCGAGACGTGAAAAATAGGATAGTCCAGTGAGCAGCGACAGAGAAGCTGTCGCGCTTGCCAGAGACGGTCTCCGGGGGAACAGAGGAGCGAGAGCGCGTAGCACCGTAGGATTGAAATGAGTCATCAAGTTGTGTGCCCGTTAGAATTTGTCGATTTTCCCACTCGCTCGCCCTGTCGCTCAAGAGGGGGGGCGTCGGGTTGCAACGAGTCGGTGTAATTGTTGGGGGGGCTGTGAGAAGTACGAAACCCCGCAGAAAAAAAAGGGGTCGGGGCGATCAGAGTCCGGGTTGGCCTGATGATGCAGAAAACATTCCAGGGGTTGTACAAGACGTAGGTGGGGAGTTTGAAATGCCACCATCACGCGACCGGGGGCCGCTCGTGACATACTCGTACTACTTGTATGTTATTGTTATTTTGCACAAACAGGGAAGAGGTCTAGACTATACAAGTGACAAACCAATCCAAAAGAATTTGAGGCATAGCAAAAGTGTATGTATCAGGATCTGATCAGGATGCCTTGGGAGGTCTCGAAGCAGAAACGAGCTGGTCGCAGTCAGGAAGTCAGGAGTAGCTCGGGGCCAGCATCGCTGCGCCCAGGTCAATCGACAGAAAATAGATGAACATATTGACATACTATTAGACTATTTAGTCTAGACTAGACTAGTCAGTCTATACTACCATTCGCCGTTCGCTATTCGCCATAGTGAGTCGGTGACCGGTGACGTCCCAATGCCCAGTCTCTGTGTCGTTTCCATGTTGCGGCTCGAGTAGCACATCATCATCATCACCAGCAAGCAGCACACACCTGAGGGTAGGCCGCCAGCAGTATGACCGAAGACGCCACACCAGAAAGGTTCGACAATGAGAACCCACCCCCTCTCTATTACCTCTGGGTCTTTCTTTGTGCTGCACGTAATATCGGCGTGGTCGGTGAAACCTGACATGCTCCCGGTATTGAAGGGAATATGCGAGGGCCTACGGCAAGTCTACGGCGGACTTCGGCCATGGATGAAGCGAGTACAGTCTTACACCCCCCCCCCCCTCCCCCCAACAGTTCTCGACCTTGATGCTGCAACTTTCACACCGCGCCTATGCTGCATGCAGTACGAGTAGTCTAGTAGTATTCGTAGTACGAGGTAGGAGTAGTAGCTTGCCGTCGTTATCGCATGATATCACACATCACAGAACAATTCTAATAATAAAAGTACAAAATTAAAACGTCTTCTCCGACGTATTTATGTTGTCTGTGTGTATGTGCCGCTGGCTGTAGACCGTTTCAATTGCCGTTATAGATATGTACTATGATACCAGGTATCAGGTACGTGCTATCACAAAAAGGGCTACGAGATACCTTCGTAGAAGATCAGTAAAGATGATGTGTATCATGATGTGATACCATCAAGCGAAATCATGGCCCAAATTGATACCACCTGGTGCAAGTATGGACTTCGGGATTTTTTTTCTTCTTCATATTATCTCCCATTTATTATCCTCGCCCTACCCTCGCGCAGGCACCCAGCAGTAGTAGCAACTCAGATCCGGGGTCACATAGCGGGCCCCTTCTCCCCCCTCCCCAACTACGGTATGTATCTTACTACATACCTGGTGGGTGGTAAGTCCTGTTGTTGTACTATGATACTACTGTACCTTGGTAGATGAACCTTGCACATACAATGACAACTATTTCAACGCCTGGTAGGTGTGACGATGGATACCTTTGAGAGCAGGTGGTAGGTGCTGTTTTTACGTCAGATTATTAGACTAGACAGACAAATAATGCGAGAAAGTTTATTGTCAGACGCTCCGAAACTTTGCATCAAATAAACGCACCTTTGTTTAAAATTCGGATTTTTGAGTCCATACCTCTCCTGCACAAGGTATTTCCGTCGGTAATATACATCAAAGAAAGAATCTACGTACGTACGTATGATCTCATTGGTCGTGGGTGACGACAAAATAATACGCGTCTATTATATGAAAAAAAAAAAGTGAAAACATCTATTTTTGCCGAGTATTTTTGGACGACCTCTGGCCTCATTCCTGCTCCTCCCCATATATTTTCGTGTCGTCGCTCTGTGCTGCTGTCCCAAGGACTTACGGTATACTGCTCGAGGCCACCGCCACGCTTGTGCTACACACTGCTACCATGGCGGACTGTTCTACAGCCTCCCTGGTGGCGTACGCGCTCTGCATGGAGGACGTGATCGAGGAGCAGCAACTCAGCATGGACACCTTTTGGCTCATGTGAGTTCGGCTCATTCTTGATTTCAACCTTCTCTGTGGTGGATGGTTCAATAGCTCGAGATGATAGGAGAACTGGCCACAATCCCCCCCCCGGAGACTGCAACGTGTTCTTCGACATGGTCAGGAGGGAGGGGTGTGTCGATCGGTGCGAGATAGATATGGTAGAAACATAATAGGAAAGGCTTCCGAAGGTGATGTCGATGATTATGATTTACACAGGTATCTAGATTTCCTTCGCATGTCCAACAAATAGCAGCTGTTGGCCTGACTGAACTATTAATAGACGCAAATGCCTGACGGGAGGGAACGTGTGCACAACGTTTGGCCTGGGATGCTTGCTGTTGGCCAGATGCTCTCTTTTTCAGGGGATGTTCGGGTGTACCTTTGGAGGCTGCCAGTCCGTGTGCAGCATGTGTCGGTGTTGGCGTCTGTTGTGTCTGTGGGTATTTGTGGTTCGTGTTGATGTTGTCCCAAGAGGTATATTAGTAGTCCATCAACAGATGTGAGGAGGTGGAGGAGTCGGAAGGTGGAACACCTCGTATGCGTGTGCATACGCAGTGCTGTTTGATTCAACCAGTATTTCATGCATGGCAGTAGTCTTGTTTTGCTGTTATTTTTTGTGAGGGGGAGGAGTTTTGATTTGATTTGAATCAAAGCGGACGGTGGTGCGGTGGTGGTGCTGGTGCTGGCGGTGGTGGTGCTGGTGGTGGCGGTGGTGGTGTTGATGGTGTGGGTGTGGGTGGTGCTGTTGTTGTTGGTGGTGGCAGTGTTGGCGTTGGTGTTGGTGTTGATGTTGGTGTTGGTGTTGGTCGTATCGGTTGGTGTTGATGGCGGTGGTGGTGGTGACGTCGATGTTCGTGTAATAATGAAAGAAGAAAATCAACATTCTGAGGGTCTGTCTGTCACGGCTTCAAGTCAGTCAAGCTACTGCAGGACGCTCGCTACGCTTCCACAGCAAGAGCGCATCGTCTACCTGTAGCAACAGCAGCACTAGCAGTAACAGCAGCCAGTCGTGGTCATTGGTGGTGGACGAACTTATGTCACCCGCCGCGCCCAAACACCGCGTTTTTTATATCTACTGGTTTGTAAGCACCTCGCGGGCCCGTATCTACGTTTTCTGCCGCTGATGTTAATAATGCTTCTTTTTCATACAGTGTAGACTAATCATTCATACCGATAGATACAGCATCCTGTTGACCGTCTGGTACATCACCCACCCACAGCAGCGGAGCCACCTCCCTGTGTACATGCATACTGCTGCACTTTCATGTGTACACCCTTCATGAGGTCACGCAATATGTTGCACGCGCGATCACAATATCACGCGCATCTTTGCAAAGCTGAGTTTTACGACGAAAAACCTCAAACTGATGAACACAACGATTTGTTTTTCGAACTGCAACAGCAGTGTAGCGCGGGACATTCTATACTTGTACTTGCATTCAGCATGGGATCTGTACTTGCAGAAAAACCTGTAAACGGCTCGTCGTGCGTACCGCTCGCTGGTCGCTGTACCCCTCGTATCATGACGGCTGCTGCTGCTGCGTTACTCGCAGAAGCACGGGATGCAATCAATGTAGTAGGGCAGAGCAGCAGCATGTTAACTACTGTAGAAGTAAAATTTAACGCTCCTCTCCAGCGGTGCGGATACATAATTATATGCTCGCTTGTGATATTATTAATAACAGACTACTGCTGCAGAGGAACCTGAGTGAGTGCCCGCGTTATTTTTAATTTATTATTCCACAAGCGCGAGCCCTGGAGGACAGCGCAAAACACTTGGAATTAGTACAAGTATTCCTGGTAGTATTTTTTTTCACGGTGTTCACTAAATATAAACCTTCCTGACCCCCGCGCTCCCCTCCTGCTTCCCCCCCCCCCCCCCGCCCACCTCCCCCTCCCCCTCCTGCTCCTCGTTGCCCCCTTCTCTGTCACCTTTCATTGCCCGCGCCTCGTTGTCGTCCTATTTTTGCTGCTGTTTCTGGTATTGTTCTTGGTTCTGCTTCTGGTGGTATTGTCGTCATTGTTCGTTAAGGTTCGGAGCCGTCCTCGTGTTCTGTGAGTCCAATTCCTAGATAGTATCCTGTACGAAAGAACAAGGAGTGGTTTCGTTGTAATTGCAAAATACAGGGGTCGTTACGTTCATGTCCACGGCGGAACCACATCGGACAACACTATAAAAGCCACTGGAATATTAAATATGAGTAGACACGCTGTTATTTACATCACCGCCGTCTAAACTGCCAGTAATATTTTGTACGAGTATGCTTCAAAATCGTCAGCTTTTTCAATATGATACGCAGCTTACGCCGTTTGCAGTGCAGCAGTTAGTCGGGGTCCCGCAGGAGGGCGGCAGCTTGCCAGGAGCACTTCGACCGCCTTGTAACCCCTTTAGAGCCCCCTAACCCCTCCCTATACTAAATCCAAGTAATTTTGTCCCCAAAAACGGGTTTCCAGTTGTGAAGGGGTCAACCCCTTCAGAGCCCCCGAACCCCTCCCTATACTAAATCCAAGTAATTTTGTGCCCGAAAACGGGTTTCCAGTTGTAAAGGGGTTAATTGGGGGAAGCCGCCTTTTTCAGTCCAGGTTATGCGTGCAATTCGCGAAGCTTTTTGGTCGTGTAATGTCGGGATACCGCCTACCGTATTCTACACAAGATAACACACCCCCGGTGATATATTTGAGCGCTTGAAAATATTATCATCGGGTGTGGTATTCTGTGGGGGGTGTGGTATCTTCTGTCGCCATATTACTTGGTATTATACTAAGGCGCTATATTTCGAGCCCCAAAAATTATCACCGGGGTGTCGTATTCTGTGGGGGGTGTGGTATCTCATGTGGGTGTGTTATCTTGTGTAGAATACGGCAACTCAGACCGCCTTATTGTACGAGGACTCCTGCAGCTACTACCGGTCGTGTGGTAGTGTTGTACCAATCGGCAATAGTTTGAACTCGAACCACCCAACCAAACAACCAACAATGATGTATTCGTAAGCGTGTATGCTTCGCGGCCTTCATCCACTTCAAGCATGAAATGTGTACCTTGTACAAGGTACCTGGTGAGCTATTATATTACACGGCGCCACGCTCCGCGGACATGTGCCGCCCGCTATGCTCGCTTTTAGGAATGAAAAATACGTGAAAAATCTGGAAAAGTCCAGCAGATGAAAAATACGTGAAAAATCTGGAAAAGTCCAGCAATTTTTCAGAGTTATTTACGGTGCGGTTTTTCCTATCGGTTTGGTGCGGTTTGGCGCGGTTCGATGCGGTTAAATCCACTGTAGGTTTAACGACATTGGAAAACCGCGCCGAACCGCACCGTAGGGTTACCGACATCTGAAGACCGCACCGAACCGCACCGTAGTATTTACGATTTATAAAAACCGCACCGAACCGCACCGTAGCTTGTACACTATCCGAGAACCGCACCGAACCGCACCGCAACATTGCCGTTTTCTTAAATCCGCACCGAACCGCACCTTAGGAATGACATCGAAACCGCACCGCATCGTGAGCATCAAGCCAAAAACCGTTCAACCGGTTTGTTAACGGTGCTGTTTGCTTGAAACCGTACAAAACCGCGGTTCTATCGGCGGCGGAACGGTGCGGAACGGTGCTATAGGGTCGCGGTTTCGCACGGTTCATGACGATTTCTGCACGGTCGCGTGTCAAAAGTGTTCCCGCCAGCTTTGTTTGTTGATCTAAATCAAATGGTATTTCATAATGGAATTATTATCTCATCATTTTCGATAAAATGCACGAAAAGGTTGAATGTTGAACCATATATCGTATTTATATTTTGTCGGGGGCCGGGCGTGGCACGGGCGTGCGTGCGGTCGCTAGGGGCCGGGTGGCGAGTGGCAGAGCGGAGAGTTGTAAGGGCACCGTTTTAAGAGTGCACTGTTTTGAGAGTAGGGCGAAGTGCCCCGCTCGCACGGGAGCGTTCACACGCAATATTAGTTAGGAATATGGACTGTAAAGAAAGATGCTGGCGTGTGTTGCAAGTACCATGTAAGACAACATATTATTGTGACCGGACGCATCGCGCAACTTATTATTTATAAAGAAAATATTATAAGGACGTCAGCCGTGAGTTCGACATATTTCACGTCAATACTCATGTTTGTGTTAAGGTATTAGTGGGGTATTAGTCCGTTTGACCACTTGCAAAAGGTTAACCGATAGTACCCAAACTAAGCCTTAGAACACTCTCCCCCCCTGAAACGGCGGGATATCAGGTAGGCCGGAGACACGGGCGGACCTGTTATTTATCCAAGCCGTTTCATTTCCTGAGTATACCCGGGAGAGTATTTTTCAAGTTTGACATGGGGAAAATCTGAAAAGATTATTATTGTGGATGGTGGGGATCGAACCCACGACCCAAAAAACCCATGGTGTGTCGACGACGCCATTTGTAAAGGTATTAGTGGGGTATTAGTCCGTTTGACCACTTGCAAAAGGTTAACCGATAGCTTACCCAAACTAAGCCTTCTATTATAACATTTGCAAGCTGCGTTGTTGGTACTTGTAATATACTGAATGGGTGAGTTTTCATTCGGAGGGGTCCTATTTTTTTTCCACTTATGTAAATGGTACCAGGTAAGTGTTGGTATTTTCACTCTATCTTCTAGACCTATTATCGCGAATATTTTCATCGATTATTTCTCTCTTTAACCGGGATCTCCGACGCCAAAATAAAAACCTTCCACTATGGGACCAGAAATCATCGTTATTCCTGGGTTCAGAAATAATCGAGGCCAGAAAGCAGCGGATCTGGTGATTTCTGAGCCCAAAAATAACAGCTCTTCCAACCTCCTCAGAACTGGGATTATTTGACTTTTGGATACTACCTCGTACCAAGTATCACGGTACAGTACGTTATTACATTATGATTAGTGCACCGAGAAAAAGCGCCAGAAACCGTACGAAACCGCGCTTATGTACGTTTTACTCAAACGGTGCAACGTTCAGAAACAGCGGTTTCGTTAGTGCCCCCAGAAAGCTTGAGAACGGTACGAAACCACGGTTTCGTGCGGTTTCGTGCGGTTTATTCATACGGTGCGCCGTAGAGAAAACACGACGACTGGTTTCATACGGTTTCCATTACGGAGATTGGCCCCGCATCGTAGCAAAAACCGTTCTGCGTGGAAAAGCACCGAACCGCACCGTAACATTTACATCTAAAAACCGCACGGAACCGCACCGTAGGAAACCTGATTTCTGAAAACCGCACGGAACCGCACCGTAGGAAACATGAAAACGCCGAACCACACCGCCGTAGCATTTTGCGATTTTTAAAATCCGCACTGAACCACACCGTAGGATTTTTTATTTTTCAAACAAACTGCACGATAGGATATATATCACAGCACCGAACCCCACCGAAGGATGTGCAATAACCGAAAACCGCACCGAACCGCACCTTCTTTCTTGAAACCGATTTCCGCTTTCATAACCCCTTTAGAGCCCCCAAAACCCTCCCTATACTAAATTCGAGTAAAATTGTCCCCAAAAAGGGGTTCCAGTTGTGAAAGGGTTGAAAACGATTCCCGCTTTCTTATAACAACCGCAATGAACCGGACCGTAGGATTTTCGACTAGAAAAAAACGCACTCTGCGCGGACGGCGGACGGATTGGCATAAAAAAACGCTCCAAATTATTATCATGTGAAGCGTACAGAGATTCACGATCGACGGCAGGTAGGTGCAAACTGATGACGTTGATCATACCATGAGTCACGCCGCCATGCTCCAGGAAAACAGCCCGGACGCCACGTGCATGGTGAGTATTATACTGTATGTAGTATGCGCCTGGTAGTTTGCGCCAATTAAATGTCTTTTCTCGAAGGTTTTGATGACGAGTACAGAGCTTTATTTTTGGTCTAACTAGGATGACGAATCGGCACGGACACTGGGTGTGGGAAACGCAGTCATTTTTTTTTTTTTTTTTTTTTTTTTTTGTATCCTCCGGCGGATGGGGAAAAATAAAGCTTTAGCACCACACTTCCACGTATTTTCATACGCGTCGTGTGTCGATTCAACCCAGTTGCTTTCCCAGCCCAACGCTAGCTGGCGCACCCTTCGGGTCCCATTGCAGGTATAGCGTAAGCTGTCCCTATCAGTGGTCTTCGTTACAACCCCAGTCAAGATCTAGCAAAAACACGTCAGTCAGACATTATATCCCATACTAGAACAAGTTTTTTCGTCTACGAGACGGCGGTTCGTCACACTGGCCCAAGTGTCGACGGAACTTGGAGGAAATCCACATCCACACTTTTGTTTGATGCACCCGAGGGAGGGTTTTGACCCTCATCATCATTAACTTTGTTCTAGTAGGGGCGAACTTTACCCACTACCGGAACGTATTACTGGTGCTGTTATTCCATGGCGGACCCATTACTAGCTATTCCGTATGGCCGACGCACTACTCTCACATGGAGGACGCCTGCTGCTTACTGTTGATCCATGTTGATCGATGTGGATCGTGTGTGCAAACTCCCCCTCGGTATTTCCACGTTAACTTATGACAACAGCTTCATTCACCCCGGGAAGACTCCCGGTCGCAGTCCGTCTTAGGGTTAGGGTTCTATATCCCTGAGGGTTAACCCTGAGGACCCTGAAGGTTAACCCTAATGAACCCTGAGGGTTGAGGGTTAACTCTGAGGGTTGAGGGTTAACTCTGAGGGTTATAATTTCACCCTGGGGGTTAATTTTTTTCCAGGGTTATAATTAACCCTGATGGTTGACCCTGAGGACCCTGCGAAATCCTGAGGGTTAACCCTGAGGAACCCTGAGGGCTGAGGGTTAACCCTGAGGGTTTTTTATAATTTAACTCTGAGGGTTAATTTTTTTTAGGGTTATAATTTCGACCTGAAAGAAGAAGTTCAAGTTTCGACCGCATTTATTCATCATTGATTGTAATGTGTTGGTCGATTTTGATCGTGCACACAGCAGTAGTATTATACTGTTGTTACATGCAACATCATTAGATATTATTACAGTAGCTTTCCCTCGTTATAGACGATATGTTTATTTCCCAGTTGGGGATATAAGATTCGGGTTTAATGTAGGGATGGCGACCGGAAGCGTCTCCAGCTTTCAATTTAAAGTTGTTCGTGCGATTGAATTCCCTCGTTACCGACTGCTTCATTCCGAGAGAGAGCATTCATTTCCTGTTGGGGTTAACCCCTTTAGAGCCCCCGAACCCCTCCCTATGCTAAATCCAAGTAATTTTGTCCCCAAAAACGGGTTTCCAGTTGTGAAGGGGTTAAGGTTAAAATTTAGGTTTTACGACTGGAAGCTTCGATTCTTTCTTTCATTAGTCTATGCATTTGAACTTCCTCTTTGTTACTTCGAGGTAGTCTGTCTAGTAGATAGAAGAAGAGCTGTTAGTCGGCAGGATTCCAGGCTCTCTAGATAGTAGTCACTAACCGGTTCTACTGTATGTAGGTGCCGTTGGCCAACTAACTGACTTTAGTCGGCAAGTCGGCTGTCGAAGCCAACAAGTAGTAGTGGTCGTAGTAGTAGTCGCCAGCCCATTTGCCGACTCAACCTAGGCGAGCGAAGGGAGCCGAATTGTGCCCCCCCCCCGGCCGGAGGACCCTGCTCAACAACATCAAGAACAACAACAACAGCAGCAACAACAACAACAACACCACCAGCAACAACAACAACACCACCACCACCACCACCACCACCAACAACAACAACAACAACAACAACACTGCAAGAAAGAATGCATCCCGCATTAGTCAATTCTTCTATATACGCAACACAAGCAAGTGTGGACTCCAATGAAAGGAGTGTCTATGCAACACTCATGTAGCATGGACTGTTGTTGTTGTTGGTTTATATTACAAGTCATAAAAATTTACTCCCCCTTCTGTGATATCGAAGATTCGTCGAAAGTCGCATCTTTGCGGCAAGCTGTGTGTGGTGTGTTACTCCGATCGCGCGTACTACTGGGTGACACGTGTTGTGTGTGCTTTGTGCTTTGTATAATTGGTAAGTACGGGTTGGTACCTGGTATGATTCATTTTACTAAAGCATGCGAGTACTTGTATTAATAGTACAGTACTCCATGAACACGTGCGTGCGGCGAACAAACACAACATTGAACTGCTCTTTTTTGTTGCCCTGGTTGTTACCACCAGGCATTCATTGCAATTATTGTTTCCTTTCTTTGCTAACAGGATACGTCGTCGTCATTGTCGTCGTGGTCGTAACGTCGTTGGCACCTTTTTGCCCGCGTGGTTTG
>JABAKD010000029.1:12175891-12373391 GCA_012845835.1 Undaria pinnatifida
GCAATATTCCGGCTGTTCCTATTAATGGTACTGCTCATACTGCAAATACTAGCCATACTCCACCGTTTTGTGTTGCAAGGTGAAGTATTATATATTATCGAGGTACCAATAGAAGTATTTCAGTGTTATACCCTGGGAGGTTCTGCAGGGTTGAGTTGTAGTAGTCTCGGGTTATTCACTCGTGTACGAGAGAGGGTAGTTCGGTGTTCAATACTGCGCGTACTCTGAGTGCTTGGAAGCATTTCAAGTGTTTGAACTGCAGATACTTTTGTTTTTATACTCGGGAGATTGGTACTGCTCGTACTCACAGCACTCCGGTATTGTGGCAGTCAGTACCCATACTCCCGGCCCTCGCAGGTACTTCGGCCGTCAGTACTGGCAGGACTCCGAGTAGTCACAGTACCCAATACTCGAAGTATACTCTGGAGTATAAGTTTGCTGGGAGCATCTGTGGAACAGTGCACTGAAATGGATGATCGAAACGCTACATGTCATCATGAAATGCATGGACAGACTTGCACAAAAGAGGAATATTGACCTTAAATTTGTCGAACTCACAGCTGACGTTGTTAGAACCATTTTATAGGATAGCGAACATCAGCGATCGAATGTTGGTTTGCCGTGTAGAGGGCGAAGATTGGTCAATCGTTTGCTCGCCGTACACCTAATTTCCCGCGCCTTCTCCCCCCCCCCCCTCCCCCCCCCCCCCCCTCCCTCTCCTTTTCGTGCCGTGTTGTGTCGTGCCCGTGCTTTTATGTTTTTTCTTCTCCCGAAACGAAACATGCTTCCCATCGCGTTAACACGTGCCAACAACAACGACAACGGCGGCTATGATTACGGCATCGACAACGACAACACCACCTCCACCACAACCACCACTACCACCACCCACACCGCCACCACAAATACAACCATCACCCACCTCCATCAACCACCAATACCATTGCCACCACCACCGTCACCGCCACCACCACGGCCACCACCACCTCCACCACCACCGCCACAACCGCTACCGCCACCACCACCGCCACAACCGCTACCGCCACCACGACCTCTTCGACCATCATAACCACCGCCACTACCACCATTACCACCACCACCAACACCACCGCCACACCAACACCAACGCCACCACACCACCCAACAAACACCACCATCCCCTCCACCACCACCCCGTACGCCACCACTGGTATCACTTTCATCACCTCGACCCCCACCTTCACTATCACCATCACGGCCGTCACCACCATTATCACCATCACCTCCATCTCCGCCAACACCGCCACCATCTCCAACACCACCGCCACCACGACCACCCCCTCCTTTCCCACCACCACCGCCCCTTCCACCCTTATCCACCATCATCGCCACTAACTCCACCTTCACATCATCACCCGCACCACTACCCTCCGGTCTTCCACCACCACCGCAACCCCCTACACCGCCACCACCTTCACCCCGACCCCACCCCCCATCCCGCACCCCACCATCACCGCCTTCACTCCCCCCCCCCACCACGCCCACAACACCCAACACCACCCCCACGACTAACACCACCAATACCACCACTCCCCCCTCCACCGCTATCACCCCATCGTCCACCCCGCCGCCAAAACCACCCCTTCCACTCCCCCCCCTTCCTCCCTCGCCCTCCCTCCCCCATACACGCCGCCACAACCACCACCCCCACCACTCCCACGACCCCAACAACCACCACACCACCACCCCCCCGGCTACCCCCACACTACCCAACCTCCACAACCACCATCACTCCCACCCCTCCACCACTGCTACCACCAACACCGCCGCCGCCGCCACCACCACCACAACCACAACCACCATCCCCTACACGACGCACACAACCACCACCCCCTCACTCCCCAACAACCACACCACCCGTCATCCCAACCGCCACCACCGCTACCACCCCACCACTCCCACGATCCCAACCGCCACCACACCAACACCCCCCCCCCCCCCACCCCCTCACCACCCAACCTCCACAACCACCATCACTACCACTGCCCCCATCACCACTCCCACCCCTCCATCACCGCCACCGCCACTACTACCACCACCGCCGCCACCACCACCATCATCAACACGACCACTAACCCCTCCACCACCCTCACAACCACCACCCCCTCACCACCCAACAAACACACCATCCATCATCCCCACCACCTCCACCACCCGGACCCCGATCACCACCACCCCCTCCCCATAACCAATGCCACCACCACAACCACCACCACCACTACCACTACCCCCGCCACCACCGCGACCGCCACCACCGCCTCCATCCCCACCACCCCCATACCACCACCACCACCACCACCACCACCACCACCACCACCACCACAACCAACTACCACAATCACCACCATCACCACCACAACCAACTGCCACCATCACCACCAACCGCCACCACCATCACCAACACCAACACCACCACCAACACCAACACCACCAACACCACCAACACCACCAACCGCCACCACCACCACCACCACCACCACCACCACCACCACAACCACCACCACTACTACCACCACCATTACCACAAGTTATGTGGTATACCACTGGGTACGGTATCGCGATGGGCGAGGACAACTTCGCGACCTCGGGCAACAACGGCGTTATCGGCACCGACGGGTTTTTGCTGACAACGTCCACCTTCAGGGGGGCAGGGCCTGATACCGGCTACAACTGGGCGTTCTGGCTGTTCCAGTGGGCTTTCGCCGCCACCACCGCCACTAGTGAGTCATTGCTCAGTACCGTGTGCATGCTAGTCGGACTAAAGTATAAGCTCGATACGTATCCTATGTTAGTATTGCTTGAACAGGAAACAGAAGATGTGCGAAACTCCCGAGATCTTAGGAAGGGGATGGCCAATCAGCATCTCCGGATCAAGCAATGGATGCTTCAAAATCCTTTTGATATGTCTGTATGGGCTTGGGGATACGATTATCGACGAGTCTTGGGATTTATTATAGCAGTATACGGCATGCCCTCAATTTCATATCGAGCCTATATGTTTCATTGTTTTCGTATCGAGCTTTATATTCTTGCCGAACTGGTATACACAACAACGATATTTTCCCAGTTCAATCGGTATTTCTTTTTTGCGCTCACTTGCAAACCTTCACACCCCGCACGAATACGAATGAATTTGACGAATACTCGGGAAATCCATTCGTCGAATAGGTGCATAGGTGATATTTGTCGGACGAATATTTGCCCCACGTTCCCGACAGGATATTCGTCCACGGTACGAATACTTGCCCCATGTTTTTGAGAGGGTAGTGGTGCGGAGTGTGCAAACCTTGCATACGTCGGGCCAGAGTCGACTCCCGCTTGATGATATACCTATCCGGTAGATCTTTTAGGGAAGATCTGTATTATCTGTATGATCTGTATGGTCTAGCTCATGCTGCCGGGTGGGAGCCGCACGATCTGCATGATCTAGCCCAAGCTTTGAGGGTTGGATGTGTAGTCTACGTATACAGGCCCTGCGGAACTTCTCACGACGGCAGCTATATGATCTATGTGATCTATGTGATTTATATCGTGATAAGTGTGTTCTGGATCTAAATCATGATGTGTCCGTATTATTTTATCTAGATGGTGATATTTGTCCGTATTAGACTATCTAGATCGTCATCTAATCGAGGGTGAAACTTCCTGACAGTCATTATCCACGCTTTTTGTTGCTAAATCGGTACCGCCTATCGTACGACCGTTCAGCTTAAAATATAATGCGGTGAACCGGGGGAACAGCACGGCCGCGCAGGCCGTTGGCGCTGCCGTACAGTATCATGCGTACATATCAGCAGTAACGGCATCAACGTGCAGGAGGAACAGCGAACGGTGACAACAGCAGCGGTGACATTAGTTGTCTGCTGCACTACAGTAGTAACATACTATCGGCAGTCAGTATGCTGGGAACACTGACGGCAATGAAAAAAATATCGCGAAGTTAAGTTGAGAAGCTTTTAACAATAGCAGCGAGTTGAGCGGCAACGGCAGCAGCAGTAACAACAATCTGTTAACGGAGATAGAACAAACAGCAGTGCCGCAAGCAGCACCGGCAGAGCAGTATCAGCACAGTAGCAGTATGCCGGGGGAACAACAGCACCAGTAACGGAAGCAGTGACACCACGGCAGCAGCGTTACCGGCAATCTGTCGTGTGTCACCGGTGTTACACCGGTGGAGCTGAAACAAACAGCAAACAGCAGAGTCACAAGCTGCAGCGGCAGAGTTTAGTATCAGCACAGCAGTGTTATGCCGGAGGAGCAACACAGTAGCTGCAGTTCAGCAGCGACAGCACCAGAAAGAAGCGGCAGCAGTGACAGCGCCGAGGCGAGAACGGACACCCAACCGGCGAACGTATCATGTACCGGGTTACCAGGTACTCTGGCATAGCTGAACGGATCAGTAGGCCTTGTGAGGGTAGCCGTTACAAGGTGCCACTTACCAGGGTGATCGACACTATGGTTGACGAATGCTGTGTACGAGGCGAAGCCGACCGCGGTAGTGGTGTCCGAATAAGGCGGTACTAAGAAGGCGGTGCCCGTAAATAAGGCGGTCAAAAACGCCTCGCACGGCTGAAACCCGCAACCCGCCAGTGACTACGTACCTTAGATGCGGCTGGTGCCTTTGCAGAACAATGTACCACCCCATTCAGGGCAGCTGCGCCTTCCTTATCTGTAAAGACACACTCGGCCGTACCACCCCCCCCCCCCCCCCCTGCACTCCTCCCGCTTCCCCCCGCCTTGCGCCCCTCCCACCCCCCCCCCTCTCCCGCTGTTTCCGCCCCCCCCCCCCCCCCCTCCCCAACCCCCCCAGGTCTCCCACCCCCTCATCCCTCATCGAGTTCCTCCTCACGAACCAACCCCCCCCCCCCCCCCCCCACCCCTCCCCCAAACCGCCGCCTTAATTTATCCGACAGTCGTGTCGGGAGCTGTGGTGGAACGTGTGACTTTCGGGGCGTACGTCATCTACGCCGTGTGCCTGCTTGGCTTCATCTACCCCATCGTCGTGCACTGGGGCTGGTCCTCTGGCGGCTGGGCTTCCGCGTTCAGGTGTGTTGTGTTGTGGTGTGTGTTGCTATTATTACTAATAACCAATTTCCGACTCCTCTATTTTTTCCTATTCTAACTCCAAGTGTTTTGTACCCATGTCAGGAGTGCGGTGCTAAAAGGGTTGATACAGCAGTATGTTAATGATTTGAGTTAGCCGCCTACATGCATCTCTTTTTCTCGGTCTTGCGTTTTTTTTGTTCATTCAGTCGTTTCCGTTCGTTTTTAGGTGGGGCGGAGCTGTAGAGGGGGGCTGGGGGGGGGGGGGGGGGGGGGGGGGGGGGGCATTCAGTGTTGTGATTTTTATTTATTTACTTGATTTATGTTTATTGTGACTGCAGTATTATTTACTAATGCGCTGCTCTTGTAAGTCATAGTGCGCGTTTGTGTGCTTTTTTGCGTGCCTGGTATTATTTGAGATAACCCTGCGCTTAAGTTATATACTGCATACGAACTAAACTATGAGTGATAAATGTAGATAAAACACCAATAATACCCAAACCTGCTTTGCTTCGCCGGAAACCAGGGACACGGACCTCCTCTTCGACTGCGGTGCTCTTGACTTCGCCGGGAGCGGGGTCGTCCACATGACCGGAGGCGTTGCGGCATTCACGGGAGCTTACCTCCTTGGTCCCCGCACCGGGCGGTTCATCGACGGTGTCCCTGTCGAGCTGCCCCAGCTCAGCTTCGTCTACCAGGTGGGGAAATGATGATGGGGAAATCGTGCATACACTACAGTAGGGTCCAGGGGGTGTGCCGGAGCAAAATGGCCGCCTTATTTTTGAAAACCGTCTTATTCAGTCCGGGTCATGAAAGCAATTCCCGAGTCACGCCAAGCGATTTTCATCCCCTTATATCGGGATACCGCCTCATTCAGACCGCCTCATCGGGGGACCCATACTGTATATACCAGCACAACCACGTAACTGCTATGAAGACTGTTGTCGATTTCGCGAATCCGACCCCCGATTAGTAAACGAAGTGCCTAGCGTAGTTGTGGGCGTGCTTTGTGTACCAGGCGGGAACCCGAACCCTAGCCCCAACCCTCTGCCCCTTCCCATAGGATTTTTGTTCGAGCTGCTGTTACATTAGCAGTAGAGATGGCATTTAGTAAACCCTTGTGGAAGGTTGAGGCAGCAGAGGCTGCGTTTGTATTGTTTACCCTTCGCTGACGCGCGTCTTGTCGTCTCCCCGTCCCGTTCTACATTGTCTGCCTCGTCTCACATACCGTATTTTATTTGACGTGCAGACCCTCGGAACTCTGTGCCTGTGGATGGGATGGTATGGATTCAACGGAGTTAGGTGAGCACGTTCATCGGTTTGCACCATGTCATCACATTCATCTGTGCAGTCGTCGGTGCAGCCATCGGTACAGCGATTTCGTCTGTACAGCGATCGTTATATACCGGGTACATCGGTGCAGCGGTCGGTACCGTCATCGGTCGGTACAGCCGTCGGTACAGCCATCGGTGCAGTGATGGATGCATATAACGATACAGCCGTCGGTACAAGCCATCGGTGCTTTATCTTTCCCTCCGGCGACCGCGTCGCTGATGTCCTTTGTTATTTTTCATTTTCCTGACGAATTGTTTGAGGCGCGCGAAACCATACGAACGATACGGGCGTTTGTTGTGCTTTGCCACCAGTATCCAACTAATTAAGTCTACCAAAGAACCACGCATCCGTCAGATGGCAACCCGAACAACCAATCAATCAACCAATCAACGCCAGGAAGAGCTGTGGGCCAGCAGGATTTGACGACTAGAAACTAATCGGTAGCTACCGTCAGCCAACTAAGCGACTTTAGTGGGCAAATCGGCCGGCAAAACCATCTCTGATCAGCCGACATGCCGATTTAAGTCAGGTGACCGAAGCGAGCCAAATCGGCAACCCCCGGCCGACCAACGGAGCCCCGCTAACAAAAAGGAAAACGCACTCCGCATTAGAAATCCTTCCTACGAGTATGGAAACCCAGTAAGTCGGATATTCGGCACCTCCGGAAACCGACTAATAATATTAGTCCGACTAGCAAACTAGTTGGTGACTAAGTCGTCCCAACCCACAACTCCACGAATGAACCCATCAGCTGTAGACTAATCACCGACCGACCAGGTCGCCATCTGCTCTTGTCTTACTTCTTCCGCGTCTTCATGCCCCCGGCCTTCCCGTCTGGTTTGTTCGGACCGCTGTGATTGGTGCGCTGCGATTGGACTCCTCTGTGGCTGTGATTTATCTGCTGTGCCGTCAATGGTGGGTCCGCTCTACGTGGACTCCTGTGATTGGTTCGCTCTGCTTCGACCGCTGTGGTGGTTGATCGGCTCTTTCTCGTGTACAGCACTTTGGTCATCGTCGGTGCCGGAGAAGTGGCGGCCAGGGCTATGTGAGTTTTTCCTCTTGTGTCCAAGAACGCATATACTGTTATCACACCTTACCTATTATTAGTTCGAACCAGTGTATTCAAATACAGCATTGGAGGTCCCTCTAACGCGGGTGAGGAGTCCAGGTTGCCCGATAGAGTGCCGGTGAAATCGCTTGACGGGTGGGAACTGGCAGCGTTACTGGCACCGCAGCACTACAGAGGGACCCTCCCGGCACTATAGAGGGACGACTCTGGTATTATAGAGGGACCGCACTGGCATGGTAGAGGGACCACGTTGGCACCATAGAGGGACTACACTGGCACTGTAGAGGAACCACACTGGTGTTATAGAGGGACCGCACTGGCACTATGGAGGGACCACACTGACACCATCTATAGAGGGACCACACTGGCACTGTGGAGGGACCACACTGGCACTATAGAGGGACCACACTGGCACTATAGAGGGATCACACTGGTACGTACTACAGAGGGACCACCACACTGACACTATGGAGGGACCACACTGGCGCTGTAGAGGGACCACACTGGCACTATGGAAGGACCACACTGGCACCACTACATCTGTGGTGTACCTGGTATACGACTGGCCCAGCTTCGACGAAATGGTTGATATGGATAGTCCACACTGCCGTGTTTCTCCTCATTTCGTGCCTATTTCGAGACTTTCCCATACGGTCGGGATTCAGGGGGTGGGCTCGTGTGTTAAGAGTGTAGTGTACATAGACTCTTCTTTTTATTTTTGCATCGGTAAAACAAAAACGCCTTACCCGTGAAGTCGAAGAGAACTTAGGAGCTTGGCCATGGTCGATACATCCCTTTGCTTTTTCACGGCTTTTTTTTTTTTTTTTTTTTTCTCTTTTTTGGGGGGGCGGGGAGCGGGGAGTGATGGAGACTCTCGGTAGAGTGAGCCGGCCTCGAGGCGCGCGAACGATGCGTATATGCAGTGAAAAAATAGATAGATACTACTGGTGTATCAAGTCCTTTGCATGCCCTCGTTTCATGAAAACTATTGGAGATGGCCGGCTTTTTCGCTGTTGCTGAGTTGGGGGATTTTTTTGCAGTACGTCGTTTCTGATCGTACATGGGTACACGTGCCTGAGTTCGCCGCTGCTGTTGTCTTGTTCGCGCGCTGATTGAACCCTGTGTTCTGATTGGAGCGCTGAATGAATCTTGTCCTCTGATTGCTGCGCGAATTTATTTCCCCTTTTTTTGCTTGGCTCGATTAGGGTGAACACGACGATTGCCGGAGGCGTTTCTTGCATCACCTCTGTGGTCGTGGCTTACTTCCGGCTGGGCTACGTCGACATCACCGCGGCTAACAATGGTGTTCTTGGTGGCCTGGTCGCCATCACGGCCGGGTAAGTTTCTGATCGTTGTTCGTTAGACACCCTTTCCGCAGACTAATGGTGTAAGGCTGAGCTATTGGTTAACCTATTGCAAGTTGGTCAAAGGGACTAATACCCCACTAATGCCTTCACCCTAAAACTATACCTGATAAAACTCGTTTGAGCTTGTCGGCGTTACTCGCTCGGTTACTTGCGACGGGTGTTTCTTTTACATGCGTCAAAACGAGCGGCCGGTGTGTCACTCAGCATGCAAAGATGAGTGTATCAACCCTATAAATTTGTCGGACTCACAGCTGACGTATCATGTGAAGTATTTTTTTACGCAAAATAGTTACCGGTCGTAGTGTATTTTTTTTTTTTTTCAAGAAGAAAAAATACCGGTCGTAGTATACGTATATATATATATTTCAAGAAAAAACAAACAAACAAACAACCAACATTTTTTTTTTTATGTTGTTGTATTTGGCGTCGCTCGTAGGACCGCCTTCCTGCCTGTGTTCCCCCTTTGTCGCTTTTCGCTTCCGACGTCCGTGGGATTTCACGGCAACCGCGCCCCGAAGGGGGGGGGGGGGGTAACCTTGACCACTAAACTACAGAGTAGTGGGTACCATACCCCGATTCAAGAGCGCCCAGGATGAGAGCATTTTCGGGACTTGGGAGCGGTCAAATCGGCATGTCCCGCCTATCCTGAAAGCTATCTATTCCCCACTACTACTGCTGTACTGAAGAGAACAATGTGTAATCTACGCCTGCACTGCTGGAAACCCTTTTTTTTTCACAAGTTTACTTGAGGTTAGTCCAGGGGGGGATTTTTTGGGGGCGCTGAAGGGGTTATAAATAAGGGCGCTTGTTTCGGCTTGTCACGGGTCGCGCTCAAAATATGGGTACGGCCCACTGCTGTATACCGGTACACACTCGCTCGGGTTGCTTGCCGCGTTACCTCCGATTTTTTCGGTGCGCTCGTTTGGGTTACTTGCCGGGTTTGCTTGCGCGGGTGGGTGGCTTGTTGTCTTTTTCTCTTTCTAGTGTTTGAAGTTTGTTTTGTTTTTCACGATTACCCTTGGTATGTACAGCCCGCAGGGACGCCTACTGCTGTGTTCCAGTCCCCCGCTTTTCGGCTCGTGACACCTTCCCGGGTGTTGAGTTTCCAGCTAACCACGTCCCGACGGCGAAAAAGCTGTTAAAAAAAAATTAAAAGTGCAGTGGGCACCCCGATTTAAAAGCACCCGAGTCAAGAGCATTCGGCAGTGGAGAGCGGCCAACTCGGCATGTCCCGCCGCACTTAAGGCCGTATACTGCCCACTACATCGCATAAGAGCGCTTTGTGGTTAAGAGCGCATGTATCGGCTTCGTCTATGGGCGCTCTTAAATCGGAATACTCACTGACTGTAATATACGTACGCCATCTGTGAGTTCGAACGATTGAGCGATCGATCGTAGTATGTGTACGTATCGAACCGGGTTTTATCACTGCCCCGACGCTCTATCGCGACCGTCATAAAGCAGACAGCAGTTGCCTGCCCCGATGTGTGGAAACGCACACCAATCAGGTGAATTGTCAACTGCGGCGTGTTGCCAGGCATTGTTTATGCACGATCTACGGTGATGTTGTGGCTGTAGGTTCTGGTGTGATGGGATCTGTGTGGCACGGCTCTTGGGCGCGCATTTTTCTCCGGGCGGGATCTGTAGCGACACGGCTCTCTGCACGAAATCTCATGGCGTTGTTTGTTGATGGATGTTCGTACCAGAACGATCAACGATGTCAGGAGACGGCACTGTCAAGACGTTGACCGACGACAGTTTCGCAATATTTTACCTTGATTGACGCCATATTACTAGGTTTTAGCGTGGAGCGATGGGTTTGACACCCTTGGTTTGACACCCTTGACCGCTGGGCGTCACCCGTTGACTGACCGTCTCCGGACGTCTTTGCTTATGATATGATAGGTGCGCTGTGGTGATGCCCGAGGGAGCTTTGGTGGTCGGATTCGTTGCCGGATTCGTCTACAACGCGTCCAGCGCCCTCCTCCTCAAGCTGCAGGTGAGGGTCATGGGCTTATGGGCGTGACTCTCTGTATTAATCCAAGTAACTCGTCCCCCCAAGACGGGTTTCCGGTTGTAAACGCGTTAAGCCTGTACCGGTAGATATTTCTCATTCATTCTTGCCATTTTCTACTCTTTTTTGAGCTGCAGTTTTATATTTTTTTTGGTGAAATTATTTGAAATGCGTCAGCTGAGCGTTCGATAATTTTTTGGGGGGTCGATATTCATCTTCGCAGGGCTGCGTGGTACACCACCGGCCGTTTGTTCAATATTTTCCTCGCCATTGTATGGTTGCGAAATCTGTCAAACGCTCGCGACACCTTCTGGGGTTTCCAAGGAGAAACACATGTGTGTTACGGGTGGGTTACAGGCGATACGAAGCAACCCCGGCTGAAGGGTTGGGGGGGGGGGGGAGGGGTACTCATTTGTTGTTTGCCTTAGCCATCATTCGACCGTTGACCACGGATCCCTTTCGAGAGGAAGCACCGTTCCTACTCCTAATAGAGACACCTCCAACATTTAGGCGCTCATTACGTTTTTGCTAAAAGATGGGGGACGGAGGGGTATCCGACGCACGGCCTTAGGAGGGGGCTACAGCGGGCGCACAGCATGCTGCTACTCGTGTTGCGGCACGGTCTTCGTAGGCGAATGATGAACGTCGTACTTGTCGTGTTTTTTTTTTTTTTTTTTTTTGTTATTTTCAATGGGCCTGAAACGGGTTGATAGGCTGTACGCAGCTATTTTCTTCGGCATTTTTTATGCTTTTTTTGAGATGCAGATATTTTTTTTGACCGTTTTGTTGTTGCGAAACAACCTTAAGTCCCTGAAGATGTGTTCGTTTTTTTCTCTTTTTTCTTGGTTCTCGTCACTCAACGCCAACGCACAAACACAAAACATCGCTGAACGCCAAAACACTACAACGCAACACAACCCAAAAACGCTTGAAAAACAGGGTCAGTGTTACGGGGTTTTATCTTCCCATCGCTTGACGCCAACGAAAAACGCACAAAAAAAAACACTTAATATTAGTAGCAGGGTTTGTGGGTTATTGTTTCATTTTTTCTTATCACTTAACGCCGACAACAAAAAAACTTCAAAACAGGCATTACGAGGGTAGTTTTTTTGTTTCATGTCATGACTAAACGCCATAAAAACAACAACCAAAAGCACTTAAAAACAGGGTTCGGGTTCGGGTTTGTTTCTTCTCATCAATCAACGCAAAAAAAAAAACACACACACACACAACACCCATTAACAGAGTTAGGGTTAGGGCTTGGGTTTGTTGTTTTCCTTCTTCTCGTCACTTGACGTCAACAAAGAAACACGACAGGAAATAGTTGGAAAAAAAAAAATGCTGACGAACGGACGAATGACGTACATTCCCTTGGTGGTTGCAGATCGACGACGTGGTGGACGCGTCTCCTGTGCACATGTTCTGCGGGGCGTGGGGCGTGCTGGCGGCCGGTCTGCTGGCCGAGAAGGACAACTACGGGGAGGCGTACTACAGCGAAAGGCAGGGTGACTGCTGCGGTGCCTTCTACGGGTGAGATGAATCGGCGGCAGTGGTGACGGTAGTAGTAGTAGTTGTTGTTGTTGTTGTTGTAGCAGTAGTAGTAGTAGTAGTTGTTGTAGCAGTAGAAGTAGTAGTAATAGTAATATTTGCTGTAGTTAGTAGAGTATTAGTGATAGAAGCAGTTGTTGTTGTTGTTGTTGGTGTTGGTGTTGGTGTTGGTGTTGGTGTTGGTGTTGGTGTTGGTGTTGTTGCTGTTGCTGTTGCTGTTGCTGTTGCTGCTGCTGCTGTTGCTGCTGCTGCTGTTGTTGTTGTTGTTGTTGTTGTTGTTGTCGTCGTTGCTGTTGCTGTTGCTGTTGCTGTTGCTGCTGCTGCTGCTGTTGCTGCTGCTGTTGCTGCTGTTGCTGCTGTTGCTGTTTTTGTTGATGTTGCTGTGGTCACGGTGTGGGTTTATTTTATAGAGCAGCTTGTCCTCGAAACTGGAACTCACTCGCGACGTGCGGGATACTCCCACGAAAGAGACCGCCAAGCCGGGAAAATCCGGTGCCGGTAGGATTTTACGGGAAAGGATGGCGTGTCACGTGGAAGGCATGCTTGCACATGGAACATGGGGTATCGAGCGGCAAGTATATGAAAATGGCCATTTTTTTTTTTCTTAAATTGCTTTTTGTTCCACCACTGTTAACCCATGTGAACATTTGACACGAAAAAAAAAACATGAAAAAAAAATGGCCACGCCGATTTGCTTAGGATGTTAGAAGGAGTTTCGCCTATAAATGGAACTCCCCGCCGCTCGGTTTTTGTTTATAACGGTTCGCGTGGAACATGGGTTGCAGCCGGCCGAGCCCTACCTGTTTGATCACTTCACCGGAACCCCGATTGGATACTGTGGCGTCGCTCTTGTGATCCAAGCGACCTTTTTTCGACACGCCACCCTCTCCACCCTTTCGTCGTGATTAGATGCGGAGGCAAACAGTTCGCGGCTAACCTGGTGTTCGTGCTCGCGGTACTCGGATGGTCAGGGATCTGCTCCACGCTCATGTGAGTTGCCAGAGGTGACGGGTGGGTACGCACACGTTAGGCAGATCCGTCAGATCACGATCTACCCCAGGTAGGTATCACGATTTGATCGTATACATTCCACGATTAGGTGATGTACATTCCACGATTAGATCATGTACAGGTCACGCTTAGATCGTCTATTGTAGCTCGCGCTTAGATCATATGCATTCCGCGATTAGGTCATGTACGTGCCACGATTAGATCATGTACATGCCATGATTAGATCCTGTACAACAGCTCACGCTTAGATCGTCTAAACATCTCACGTTAATCATCATTTTTTTCTTGCCATCGTGAGTGACTGTCAGTGTTGACGGAGAAGCACGCACACATATTGGATAAGACCACGATCGAGATATATCTCAGATCATGTACATCCCATCTACACCCCGAAGATTGTATCATGCGCATGCACGACACACGCTATGGCTTAGGTGCTTATTATTTTAGTTTTTTTCTTTGTGGGGCCTGGTAGTATATACGCCCCTCTGAGGCAACTACTTGTTTTGAGTAAACTGCAAGTTCAATGGCCTAGATATGCAAAAAACAAATTATTAAAAAAAAAAGTGACGAAAATGCCACGATTTGAGGTTAACGTACGCTAAGGTGCGTTAAGGTGGCCGGTCATGCAGAAACAGAAAAGCCTAAGAGGGGTTATGTACCTTGATAACCTCTATCCTAGCACGCCTCGCATCCCACGATTAAGGTAATGTACACCTCGCGATGCTGTATACCTGGTATGGCTCTTGTTCTTGTCGTTGCGAGTGAACGTCGGCGTTGACCCGAGAAGCGGGCACGTGTTGGATAGGCGACGATCTAGACAAATCTAAAGAGTGTTCGGTCAACGTAGATACTTGTAAATGCGTGTGTGTAGTCTTCACTCAATGAAACCGCTTCTTTCTACTTGTACCCAACGACATCCATCGGTACACCCCGTGTCCATGGGGATCACTCGAAAGAGCCAAAAAAGAAGGGGAAAAAAATATGTAGAACCCCAACCATTTAGTTCCCATGGCCTCGGTACGTATTTTTGAAGGCCATGCTGTGCGTCTGCTGTGTGTGTAATCTTCGCACTAACCCGCTGTTTCTACCCAACGACATGAGTGCGCCCACAGAGTCCGTGCTGATTTCTTCATCCTTGAGAGATACAAATTATGTGCTCGCAGACCTCTGTGAGACGGAGTAAACCAAACAGTCGCATTTTATCAAGGAATGAAGCAAGTGAAGTGCCAGCCTACCGGGTACGAGAACACCACAAGAAAAAGCCAGAGCATTCGACAGGCAGTTAGTTCCACGTAATGTAGATCCTACGTCTATGTCAGTGAAGAACTACGCAGGATCCGTGTGGCTCGGATCCCCCCCAGAAAACGTGCCGGCCGTGGCTGCTGTCGTTTTGGTGTGCTGGGTAGGTCCACCCCGGCAAACGTGTTTGCAGTCATGATGTCCTGTGTGCAGATCCAACCCATGAAACCGGTGCTCGTAGATCTTGCGGATCAGAAGTCTCGCACCCGGCAACGAACAGTAGCATCTGGGCCATGCAAGATCACTTGGACCAGGGACCTGTATGCCCTGACATGCATGCATAGATTATCAAAATGGGGATCTCATCTGTCTCTCCCCGCCCTTTCGCCCACGCGCCCTCCATGCTCTGCCGTTCACTATGTGTTTCTCTGTTGTGGCTTTTGAAGGTTCTTGTTTGCGAAGTACACCGTCGGTCTTCGGGTGACCAAGGAGGTCGAGTCCATGGGCATGGTAAGCGCAGGCGGCGTGCTTTTTCTTGAGTGTTGTTGTTGTTGTTGTTGTTGTTGTTGTTTTTGTTGTTACTGGCGTTGGCGTTGTTGGCGTTGGTGTTGGCGTCGGTGTTGTTGCTTTTTTCGCGGAAAGTTATGTATGGAGTTCCACTGGCTTAAATTAGAACCCTCCATAAACTACTTCGAACCAAAATGTTCCCAAAATTGGTTGTCCAGTTGTGGTGGCTTTATCATGCTACCAACGGCAGGCACGGATGGTATGGGTGAATCTCTTTCGGACTGCACCCATGTTTTTGTGAAAGCACTGCTATTAATAATACCTGAAATTACTACGGGATGATTTTGCGGCGTCACCATGCTGCTGTTGATTCCGTGGGGATTGACTGGGTAAGCGAGGGAGGCGTGCTTTGTAGTTTTTTTTTTTTGGAGTGAGGTAGTTGGCATCGGAAAGAGGCTCCTTTTTTTTTGCGGTTATTGAAGAAAGCCCGATCGTGTTTCGGGTGGGTAATCGCCTTTTTCGATCCACCTTTTGTCACTTGTTTGCTTTTGTGTAGCAGAAACTGATCGACCTTCTGCTTTTATGTCCTTCTGCCTGCCTGCCTGCCTGCCTCCCTGCCTGCCTGCCTGCCTGCCTGCCCTCCTGTCTCTCTTGTCTCTTTCTTACCTGTCTGCCTGTCTGTCTGCCTGTCTGTCTGCCTGTCTGTCTGCCTGTCTGTCTGCCTGCCTGCCGTGTCTGTCTGTCTTCCCGCCTGCCGCGTTCGTTTTGTCGCCTGACCGCTGCGATGACACTCTCGACCGTACTCTCTCTCTGCCCTTTCGCAACTTGGGGATGATGAATGATGCCGTCCCATCGCACGACTCCACCGTCATGTAACCAACCCATCAATCAACCCATCAATCAACCCATCACCGGCATTATTAAATCAACTCATCAATCGACAACCAACCCATCGATCAACCCATCAGGACGACTCGAAGCACGGCGGCATCGGCGCCCACGGGTGAGCAATACGACGAGATGTTTCCCGGGTAAGGAATGCGCGCAGTATGAACGCAAGCAGCCGTCGCGCCCCTTTTTCGTACGGACCTGGTGTGACCATTCCTAGGACCGTTCCTCACAGTTCATGTACGAATGAAAAAAAAGTATTTTATACAAATATTACAACGACGTCAGCTGTGTGGAGAGTTCGACGAATTTAGGATCGATACTCATCTTCGCGAGAGGACAACACATAGTATTTGACAATAATTACGAGCAGCCGCACCAAGAAATGTGTCTTCAGGGTCGGAGCGCGAGGCAACGGCGAAGGAAGCGGGCCGCGCCTCTCGTTGTACGATGCTGTGCAGATCCCTGCACGGCAACTCATGACGGCAAACATACGTATCATTTTTTTATTTTTTTTTTAGATGGCCCAGATTAACGAGGATTATTATTATTATTATTTTTACTTTTCAGAATTGAAATGAATTTGCATCTGATCGGGTAAAAAAAAAAAATGAATCACCGAGCAGGCATTCTCAGGATTATTCCGAAAAATCGACTTCAGCAAACAAGTTAAAAAACACGGGTTATTTGGCCGAATTTAGTCGATAATCGAAATTCAATTTGGGGAGTTTGTGCACCTCTAGGCATGCACGTTCCATGTAACCGAAGCCGGCCACGCGAATTGGTGCCATGTCGTCGGCTGATGGAGAGGCGAGAAGCCACCATATGCGAGAGGTAGGACCACCGGAGCAGCCGCAGCGTGGCCTCCGAAGGCCCTTAGCACAGCGTAGACCGCATGGGACGCGTCGAAAACCATCGAGACCGCGGCAAACCCAGTTTTACGTCGCCCTGCACCTCGAATTTTTACACGACCAACTACCACATCACGACTTCGCTCAGAATTTCGACCGCTATATCCCCGTCGCTTCTGCCCGTGTGGGGCGGCGGGGCGGGGCCAGCCCATCCAAGAGACGCCTAGAGCCGTAGCCTCCTAGCCGCTGCCGGCCAAAACAATCTGCCGCTAGCCGCGGCGCTACGGGCAGGACGCGAGCCATCGCTCGCCTCGGTCGTTGCCCACGGGTGTTCGTTGACCTTTTTGCCGTGTTTTTCTTTAATTCTAGAATGCACTACGCCGTTCCTTGATGAGAAACAGAGTTTGTTGCTTTTTTCGTGTTTTTTTTTCACGGAATCCTAAAAATACAAATCGAATTTTGATTTTCCTTGCTCTCTTCGTTAATCTGGGCCTTTGATGTATTCAATCAGCAATGTAATGTGTGAATGTAGTCCACTCTTTTTTTTTTTTTTTTATTCTTTGTTTTAATCATATGATCCCTTTTACGTACGAGTATTATCTTCGCACTTTTCTTTTCTCCTTCTCCCTCGCGACCGCTGTAGACGTAACTCAGGTCCGGGGTCACTACGTAGGCTCTTCTGCTCACCCCTCCCCACCACTGTGTGAGCCTTCAGTTCTATCGTTGAGAAGTTGTTTTTAGATTTTTCCTCCCTCGTCGACTCGCACTCTAGTTCGTTTAACTCCCCCGCTGCAGTTCCCACTTCTCGTGTGTGTGTGTTTTGTGCTGTCTGTTGTGTTGTCAGCAGACGCCGGTAGCGGTTCGAAACGTTTTTTTTTTCATGTGCCATTCCCCCCCCCCCCCCCCCCCCCCATTTTTTTTCTTTCTTTATAATATACTAGTAGTGCGTTGCTGTCTCAAAACCTTGAAAAGTATTTGCTCCCGATCTAACTCGCCATTTATAGTGTTTATCCAGCGGATAAAAAAGTAAGAATAAATGTGTGTGTGTGTGTGTTTTTTTCTTTTTTTCTTGGACCACCAATCAGGGCCGCCGGCGGGACCGACAAAGGTGTGACGCCCAACGACAGAGTTCTTGCGGCATTCCCTTCGGGAGCCTCTGGAACTGCTGCGGAGCACAAGGCTGGCGTATAACGCTGCGGAATATCGCACCAAAACACCGGACGGGCCCGGGACCACAGCAGGTTGCGACAAAGGGCGTCCACTATTCGCCGACAGCGTTGTTTGCTTGTGTGCTGTAGCGGCGGCACGCTGGGTACGAGTGTAAATGTCGTAAGACAATCTTGTGTGGAATGCGCTCGACCTTGTGCCTCGGCCACTTTTGCTGCCACGCTGCTGTTTCGTGCGGTGCGGCAGCTGTTGTCTCTGCGGCGTATGTTTCTGTGTTGATGCCTTCTTGGGAGCACCACTGTTCGGGGAGTAGACCGATCGCCTCCGTCCCTCCTGCCCTCCAGTGTCCTCGTTTTCACTTGCTACATTAGTATTTATATGCCGTTTGTATTGCGCCTGAGATCCGGAGAGGCGTTATTTGGGTTGGGGAGGAAGTTTAGAAGGAAGGGGGGGGGGGGGGGGGGGTATAGTCGAACCGATGTCGGGGTGAACGTTGAACAGCAACAACAAAAACATCGGGAATTACAGCTATACCCTCCTAATAGTTTAAGCTTAGTTCAGTGGTGGTAGGCCGCAGCAGTAGGAAGACGGACACCTGCAGGCGCTGCCGGCGCCTATTGCCCGCCCAGCCCTCCCCGTCTCGAGGAATTACCAGAAATTACCAAGAAATTTCTCTTAGAAATTACGAAAAAGCTTTCTTTTTTTTTGTACTATCGAAGGATTTTCTTTCGCTGTACGAGCGTTGTCTTTGCATTGGAAAAGGAGGAGTGGTTCGGGGAAAATTCGAAAAACTTTGTTCAGCTGTACAAGGCGTTTTTTATTTCGCTGGAAGAAGAAGAGTGGTTCGGGGAAATCGCGAACACTTTTTTTGTTACACCCAGCGTCCCAGCGTTTTCTTTTTGGTGAAGAGGAGTGTTTTGGCGAGGAATTCACGAAGAATTTTATTTTCGCTCCGTCGTGATTTCCTTCTATTATAGGAAGGAGCGGTTCGGGGCGGCATCATGTACTCAATCAACCAAGTACGTGTCTGTCTTTTGCATTTTTTTGCATTTTCCGTATTCCCCCCCCCCTCCCCCTTTTTTCTATACCTCTGGTATCGTACGTGGTGGTTTTCCTATTGTAGCCGATTATTACGAGAACGGGGTGTGCTAGTATCAGGTATGTTCGTAGTGAGTAGAAAAATCCTGGCGGTCGTGGGCGTGAGCTTTGGAGTCAAAAGTGTTCGCGTGGCTACGTTGGGGGGTACACGGTTTTTTATCATACTTCGATTACTTTTACATCACATCGCTTCGTGTTGTATGATACGTGGTATCGTGTCATACGATACATCCTATCGTATTGTAGGACACGTGATATCCTGTCGCATGTATGATATATCATATCCTATAGGTATGTGTTCTATTAGCATATCCTGTGGTATGTGTGATGTATCATATACCCTATCGCATGTATGATGTATCATATCGTATCGAGATATCGTATCGTACCAAGCGTACTTGAACTTTGGCGCGTCACTGCTGCTGCTGCCGCTGCCGCTGCCGCTGTAAGTCTCCACACGTTACTGCTGCTACTGATCTCCCGTGGACCGGGTACAAGAAAAATGTCACTTCAACCAACAGGGCATTAATTAATGTATTGCCCTGTTGATGCTGGTCCGCTTTCAACGTATCAGGCGTTTTATTGTCTTGTACACTGAGAACAGTCCCTCGCCGGCAAACATGCTAGGTGCGAGAAAAAAACGTGAGTGACCATTACTAACCGGACTTTGTGCTCTAGAAGGCAAAAAATGTGGGTCTGCTACTGACGTGCCAGGCGTTTTATTTTTGTACCCTGATAATAGCCTCTCACCGGCAAACATACTACTATCAATAGTAGGAGACCGCGGTTTAGGTCGTTTGGCTGACCGCCCTACGACGCCTTGCCTGGCCGCTACTCTAAAACTAGTATGTTGATAGGCCTTACAAGGCCTTGACGCGCCCAGTACGACAGGTCTGCAACACACTTTCGGCTGAATTTTGAAAGAAAGATTTTGATTGATCGAGAAACCGTGGATGGATGACGACTTATGACGTCAATCGTCTGCGACGGTTTTTTTTTTGTGGAAGATTTTGATTGATCGAGAAACCGTGGATGGATGACGACTCATGACGTCAATCATCTGCGACGGTACCAGTTTTTTTCCTTACTCATTTTTAACTGGGGTGGCATTTTTTGGGGGGGGGGGGAATTTTTTTTTTTTTTTTCTCCTCGGAAAAATATTACGGTAGGCTACCAGGCAGGGTACGTGCGATATACGGTCTGTTTTGGCGCGCTCGTTTCAATGCTTTGGCCATCGGTTTATTACGTGTTTCGGCTCTCGTTTTGGCAACAATGCTAGTGTAAGATGGCGGTGGTTTCAGGGGGGGGGGGGGGGGGGGGGGGGGGCGGGGGCGGGGGTTGCTGTATGTTTCATTAATTTGTGTGCTGCAACGCCCCTTGAAGGTAGCTGCACCCCACGCGTTTTGGCGAGGGTTATGTGTGACGCATGCTTCGGTAGAGGTACGTAGCAGTTATTCGGCCTTTTTGGCTTTTTTTTTTTTTTTGAATAAACCAAAATCGTTGGAAATAATGCAGATTTTTTTTTCTTCTAGCATGGTTCTTGTCGTTTTTTCAGTACCTAGGAGGCCGTGGGACGAGGGGATTTTTCATCATCCGGCAGCTGTTAGTTTTTAATTTTCTCCAAATCATTTTTTTTTTTTCTTCAAAACCCCCAAATAAATTGAGGAACCTTTTTAAAAAAGAAAAAATGCGGTGAATGGACCTCTATCTATCGCAAGCACGCGACTTATAAAAGCCTCTTAAATGCGTACAACAAGCGAGTTTTTGTAGATCGCTGCAATACTTGTACGCGTATAGCATGTGGCGGTTTTTTTTTTTCGTGTGTGTGTGTGTGTGTGTTTTTTTTTACTGCTAGTGGTTCTAGTGGTAAGAGACCTGCATGAACATGTCGCGATTTTTTTTTTTGTTTCTTTTTGCAAGGGACGTGCGTGCGTCACTACGTGGCGTCGGCTGTTGTTGTTGTTTTTTTTTTTTTTTTCTTGTTGAGAGGCTGCTGCGTCAGTGTGCTTTTCGTGCTGTGCGTTTTGTCTTTCGCGACATGCGTCATTAATGGGCGGAGCCACGCTTATCAAACGTGCGCCACTTTTGATGTTGTATTTTTTTTAGATGACATTTTAGATTCCGTGTTGGATGTCGTGTTCGATGTCGTTTTCGATGTCTCATTTTCGATGTCATTTTCAGCACCTTTTTTTCTACATCATTTTTCGCTGTTTTTTTCTTCTTTTTCAGTTGTTTTTACTATCATCATTGTCCAGCTGTAGTGTAATGACACCTGCTGCTGTTTTGCCGGGTTTTTTTTTCTAGGTCGGTTGCTGTTTTTGTTGTTGTTGGTGGTGTTGTTGTTGGCAACATCATCATCAGCTCACTGTAGACTATACTTACACCTGCTGACTGCTGTGCTTTTCGTGTTGTTGCTGCCCTTCTTGGCACATACCAGGTATGTCATAGTAAAATAGACGACTGAAGACTGGAAGGGGAAAATTAAGGCTGTGCACGGACAGCACCGAAAGGACAAACAATCAATGAACTGGTTTTGTTGGAGGGATCGGTGTAACAACTGTCGCCTCAATCCTACCCGGTCGGGCACCACGGATCTTTTTTTTTGTTTCGTTTTCCGCATGCATGTATTTTTATAACTTTATTTATTCTAAATTCGTCAGCTACGAGTACCTCTGTGAGAACTCGATAAATAAATTTAGGGTCGATACTCATCTTTGCAAGCTGCGTGAGAACCCCGAGCGCTCGTTTTTTTACATGCGAAATGCCATATATATACGTACACATACTTCTACGGGCCCCGCCACATGCACTACGGTAACTGCTTCATGGTGGCCGGTGCTGCAATCGTGACTTTCAAGAAAGATCAATGTCCCTCCCGCCCGTCCCAATTTCCAAAATAAAAAAAAATGCGGGTTCAAACAGGATTAATACGGAAAAGAAAAAGCCTCATAGTACCACCAGGTAGGTGCAGGTTGAAAAACCTAAGAAAACGATACGAGCGAATCCAGCACATAACAGCAAAGCACACAACGGCAACAACAAAAATATCTTGTGTACTTTCCAGGCCTTTTTTCACGGGGCAAGATCCGATCCGCGGATCGGGTCAGGAGGTTGCCGAAATCTCGCCGGTCGAGTCAGGAGATAACTCGAAATCATACGGATCAGCAGCGGTCGAGTCAGCCGTTTATCACAGCTCACGGGTCGGGACGGGTCATCCCGACTCGCAAGTGGTGACCCGACCCGTGAAAAAAAATGTATATTTTCGACACTTTTTTTGGACCTTGGCTGTGATCATCGATCGGTGTATAGTTTCAAGAAGAGTCGTCTGAATTCATCATTCATCGTGTGTGCCACCACGCGTTTGCCAGCATACGTGCTAAGAATTACGGTTTAAGGAGAAGACTTGGTTTGACCCCTCGACCGAGCGCCTCCCTATACACTTGCAACTGCAGTAGTGTAATAATGGATAAAAAAGCGGCCTTGACGCCCCCAGACACGGGGAAAAAATACCGGAACGTATCTTATTCTCATTTTATGAAAAATAAAATTACACTCCAGCTGTGAGATCGAATATTTTTGTCGAAACTCACAATCTTTGCAAACTGTGTGTGATACTCCGATCGCGCGTATTACGGGTTGTGTGTCCTCATTAAGGATATAGGTCGGCGACTCCCCTTGCAACTACAGTGTAGCTATCAGGGTCAATAGGGTGATGTTAAGCAGTCTGCGCGGAAACTATAAAACCCGTTTCTGAGGGGGACAAAATTTGACAGCTGTGGAAGGAAATGCATCAGTTTATCGAGTGAATCGTGCAAGTCGAATAACCGGTGAGGGGAGGGCGGAGTTTTGATGGACGTGGGGGCCTGGTTTTGATGAAGAGGGACGGGGGGGGGGAGGGGGGGGGGGGGGGGGGGACGGGGTAGCTCAATCTGTGCGTGGAAACTATATATCCTTTAAAGGGATAAATGTGACGGTTTTGGAAAGAATGCACCAGTTTATCATGTATATCCTGTAAGTCGTACAAACAGTGAGGAGAGGGCGGAGCGTTCGAGGAGGTGGGGGGGGACGAAAGGGTTTAAAAAAAAAACATGTTTAGGTCGCATAGGTGTAGAGGTTTGCTATACGCGTGGTGCTAGGTCTAGGCGATGGTGCGGGTAGTGGGGAAGGAGGGGGCGTTGGGAGGGGGGGGGTGAATTGCAGCAGCGGTATGGATGGCTCTAGAAAGATAATGAGGTGATATCAGGTGTGTGGAAGTGTTTATTACTCTGGCGGATTTCAATGTTAGGCGGGGCGTTTGAGCAAGAGGGAGCGGGAAATGAAGAAAGAAGAAAAAAAAAAGGGGGGGGTGGGGGAGGTTCGGCGGGGGGGGGGGGGGGGGGGGCGGTTTAAGAGGTTTAGGTCACATATACTACAGAAAATACTCTCCAGTTGTGAGATCGAAGATTTGGTCGAAACTCATCTTTGCAAGCTTGTGTGTGATACTCCGATCGCGCGTATTACGCGAGTATGTAGAGGCTTGCTATACGCGTGGTTCTAGGTCTAGGCGATCGTGCGGGTGGTGGGGAAGTATGTAGCATATTGTTTTGCCTGAGTGCACCCGTTCATTATTGTTCTACTTTCCGTTAGGAACACCCCGCCCCGCCCCGCCCTTCCCTTCCCCTGTATATGCATGTTGTGGTTGTCTCTTGCGAGAAGAGCGTCCATGAATGCATTCGAAACGACGCCGGAGGCGACGAGCGACCCGAGACGATGGAAACGGAGGGACTCAAACATATGTATATGTATTTATACCAGGTATTCTTCCTACGTCATGCCCGACAACGTACCAGGTACCTGTAAGTAAGTAAATGCTAACCTGCTCGTGCTCATATGCTATCTGGTACATATTTTTTCCCCCTCGCACATCTACTCTCCAGCTTTTGCACAAGCCGTGGTCACAGGTGTCGTCCCTTCTCCCCCCCCGGTTCTTGCCTTCAATTTTTATCGCGCAGAGGGTTCAGCAATCCCACTGCCCGTCAATTTTTCATCGAACGTTGCTAACTCACGCTCTCGCGCTTTCCGCAAGTCAATTTGTGCAAAAGAAAAAAGTCCCCACGAATTTATACGAGTATGCACTCGGCGGGGCTCGAACTCACGAAAATGACCTACACCAGGCTCGGGGGTAACCTGATACGCCACCGGGGCGACCGGTAAATATATACACACATCACAATGAGCGCTTGTGTTTCCGAGTGGTTTTCTCTTCTGTACAAAGATATTCTCGCCCCCCAATAGTACCGAACAGTCTAAGCTTCAGATATTTCTGCTCACGGGGCACAGCCCCCAAAAACGTACCCGGTGTCACGCAGACCAGTATTCTTCCAAAAGCGTTCGTTTTTTTGCTCATTTTTTCTTTATTCACTTCGTGTCCGCTTAACTCAGTCGTAGTTGAGGAACCCTTTCAACGATTTTTCGAGTATATGCTCTCGATGCTTGGTCCTGGCCACCCTTCCGCACAAACATCCACTCCATTGGCCATACTTCATCACCCTACTGACCCTCACGAAGTTTCAGCTGCTTTGGCGCCGCTTGCGTCTATTTGTGCTTGAGCCGGCAGCGCGTGAACCTCCTCGAGTTCTCCGTGCACAGAAATGCCAGCAAAGGGTTCTCCGTGCACGGACATGTCAAGAACGCATTTAGTTTCTAAACGAGCAGTACAAGAGTAGTTTCCATTCCCTCTCCCCCGCGGGCTCGAACTCTCCACGTACGCTCTGCAGTCTTCATGAGTCGGCTCCGAATATATCATAAGCCAGCACGAGCACCAGCGCCAGCAGCGAGGGACACAGAACACACTAGATCTGTGCGTCACGGCAGGCGGGCTCCCTTCACTATCTGGCCGAGGGGATCATTGGAGGGGGTAGGTTTGTTCGCGTTTGCGAGCCAGGAAGGACACTTCCTGGTGGAATACGGCAGGCTGCAATAAACGCAGTGTACCTTCTCCCAGAACGACCATGTGCGGCAACCTACAAGCCGGAGGAGCTTCCGGGGGAAGAGGACGGGCCGTTGTGTGACAGTCGCGCGTACTAGTATCGATGGTCGCCCATTCCTTTCTCGGCCCAAGCTCCGAGGATATTGATCCCCTTAGCCCTAGAACGAATGATCCCACACTAATTCCAAGTAGTTTGTCCCCAAACACGTGGTTGCAGTCCTGAAGGAGAGTAGTCATCCCTCTGTAGTGCGGTAAGGGTCGCCCCTTTTCAGGCCATTTTTTTTTCTGACCCCCCCCTGCAGTGCGGCGCTTAGTGCACGATAATCACACGGTTACGTTTGTTCTTAGGACTATTACTGTATACTGGTATTATTATTGTAGGGCTATACTACTACCAGTATTAAGCAATAGCGCATACGATGTCGGTCCAGGGTTTGCGCGAACGAACGGTTTCGAATGGTTTCGATGCCGCGCTCCGGGTGAGTTTTTTTGAGCCCTTTGTGCTAGGAGCTCAGAAACTTCCTCGAATCTTCTTTTGCAACCCTTGTACCGTGGGACAACTCAGGGGCTAAGCGCTCTGTCCGGCCGGACCTTCCAAGGGGTAGATAGGCCCACCCACTGGTCTATGATTTTGCAGGGCTAGGGAGCACTTCCTGGCGGGGTCAAGGTACGGGCGTTGGACCCAAGCCAACCCCTACGAACCCTAGCCCTAACCCGGACCCAAAACTCGGGCCCGAAACGGGCCAAGCGCAAAGAGGGCGGCGAACGCTTAGGGTAGGGCCCAACCATGATGCCGTCCGAAAATCTTGAAGAAGCTTCCGGGAAGAGGACCGGTCGGTGCATATGGAGAATCGTTGACGCGCGCCACATAAACCAATACTGTTTGTTTTTCTTTTCTTCGGATCGCTGACCAAAAAAAAAAAGGCGAGAAGGACGCGGACGGGCCGGCTGAGGGTCGGCCTTGTTTTTTCGCTCGAGGCGTGTTTTCTCCTCTTGTTGTTCCCCTCCACCCGTGGCAACTGACTGATCACATGCATTCATATGGTAGAGATGCTCAGTTTTTTTTTATTTCTAGGTGGCTTCACACTCGACAAGCTCTGCAGAAAAAAAAAAAACTTGATTTTGGAAAACATGGGAGCGCAACTCGATCGATCGGGGAACCCATGACCAAGGTATGCAAAAGAAGCAATACGTGGCAGAAACCAGGAATGATATGCCGATGATTTTTGGGGGGCTAACCCCTTTAGAGCCCCGAAACCCCTCCCCGTACACACTAGTTCCAAGAATTTTTGTCCCAAAAGCGGCTGTAAAGGCGTTAAGGAGCACGCCCTGTCATTAGACGTAATGTACTATCTCTATCGTATCGCGCGTCCGCTGATTGGTTGATCGATCACATGCGCGCGTTCTGTGGTGCTGGCATTTATAAGAGCGCTCGTATGTGCGCTGCTCGCTGCTCGCTGCCTATTATCTCTCCCTGCCGCAAACAAAGCCAAGACCTGGTACCAAAGAATAATAATAACACGGGAAAACTAACTCTGGAAGCCTATTTTCTATCTCCATTCCGTACCCGGGTAAACGCCAACTCACTCTCCGCGCGTTGTCCTTTTCTCCGCCCTTCCTCACATTGCACGGCTTTGTCTACGGCCAAAGCTTTAAAAAAGCCTAGGCCGCGCCCAGCTACTATTGGTCAAGAGTTAATACAGTTGGTATGCCGATAATGCTTTGTGTATCTCATGCTCGTCGCGTCTGCTGCTGCTGTAAAATGGTTCGTGCGACCCAATCACAGACGAGATGTCTTCCTGTAGCTCGTTGCTGCCCCCAAAGATAGCAACACTATCTGGAGCAGATTTGCAGTATTACACGAGCAAGCATTATTACCGTCGTTAGACACTATAACAACAACAACAACAACAGCAGCAGCAACAACTACAACAGCAACAACGAACGAAGTACCTGGTTCTAATAGTACATTTTTTGCACTCCCGATTAATAGTCGGCACCACGCTTCACCCAAGCACGCTCCCACCTCGCCCCCCCCCTCCCCATTTACAACATTCCAGAGCCAGCACTGAAGTACTAGAAGGCCGTTTGCCACCTGTGAAAGGTTTACCCGGGACCAATTTACTACCCTAAAAAAGCCTTATTACCCTGAACAAACCTTCCCACCCTGAAAAACCCTCATACCACCGGGCAGTACAATACCATCGTCCTACCCCTTGCAAAGCGTTGGAAAATAAGACGTGATTGAACCCGCCCCTACACACACCGCCTTGTGTTTCAGAATCTCTCTCTTAGCATTACACGTTCTTTTTGTCTTCATTTTTTCGACGCGAGAAGGGAGAAAAAGATCCAACCTTTTTCTGAAAAATCCATTAAAAAACACTGACTTGACAAAACTTCGGCTCGTGGGGGGGGGGGGGAGATGTCTGGTTGAGGCTGGCCAAGGCACGACTGGTGGTGTCAGCTGTCCCAGTACAAGTGGGAAACTCTTGGAATGGCGGTGAGCAAGCGGTGCAGCACTGACGCGTCGTATTTAGGCCTATCGTATGGCCCGCGCCCACCACCTCCATCGCCATTACCGCCACCACAACCACACTTATAATCATCGTCATCGATACCATCACCATCAGTCTCGTCCTCCTCCTCCTCCTCACCGCTACCACCGACACCACCGTCATCACCCTCCTCCTCCTCCTCCTTCTCCTTTTCCTCCTCCTCCTCCTCCTCCTCCTCCTCCTCCCAACCACTACCATCATCACCATATTCACCACCATCACCTTCCTCATGGCCACAATGACCGCTCACCCCACGCGAAAGACCCCTCCATCCACCACCCCCCAACCTTGCCCCGCTGTTGCTTCTTGCCATATAATCCTCGCTTCCTTTCGACCCCATGCGCCTGTTCTCCAATGAGACCAGCTCGAACAATCGCCCGTGCCAACGCAAAACAGGGCGGGGGCATAAACGGAGGGGAGGGGAGGGGGGGCGTACTCATTTGTTGCTTGCCATAGTCATTTGACCATTGACCACGCATTCCTTTCGAGACAGAGCACCGTTTCTACTCCTAATAGAGACACCTCCAATATTTGGGCGCTCAATGAGCTTCTTCCATGTACTACATAGCAACTGTTTGCTTATCTTATCCCCGTACTGTTTCGCCATCTGCGGCCACCATCTATCTCCTAGGATAGATATCGTTTTTCGCTACTCTCTAGTCTACGAAACCTTTCCATGCCACACCCGTCTAATTTCCCCATCTCCTCCTCTGACGCGTCCCGTTCCTCCTTGTATATTTCGCCTTCTCCTACTATGTGGGTCCTACTCTCTGTTGCTGCGCCACACGGGCACATATTTGTAGCCACGTCGCCCTCCTGCCATCTACTGGTATATCTCTTTCTTCTTTCTGGTAGGTCCAGCTCTCCTACACGAAATCGCAGTTTAATCTTTTTCGCGTAGTCCATTGGCCCGTGCAGACATGTTTTCATTCCAATATCTTCCCTCAACCCCCCCGTGTATCTCTAAGTGCTTCTCCTCTTTCACCATATTTCTTAGCGCCTGCTTTTCGCTTTCTTCTATTTTTTTCATTTTACTTCTGTCTTGTACCCGCCAAACTTCTCTATAGACAGTACCTCTTCTTGGTCTCCACCTAAATCCGTCCATATTTTCCCGACCACGTTATCGCATCTTATTCCAGTAAGCCGTTCTGTTTTGTTCTCCCGTACAGCCCTATCAACTATGGCCGGCATCTTCTTTTCTGGCATATTCTTTACTTTATATTGCCATTTCAGCTTCCTCACGTCTCTATTTTTTTCAAGTGGGTACATTCCTAGTTCTGCTCTTAATACTGTATTACTCGTCGTACTTGAGCATCCTAGTACCTTTTTACCTGCTGTGCATTATCTCCAGTTGTTTTACGAACTTCGCGTTCCCTTCCCATACTTCTCCTGCATACTCTAACTTTGGTGCAATCGCATTCAAAATACTACATATTTTAATCCTAGTGTCGAGGCGCGGGTCTGTTAGATCGCATCCATCTTGCCTACTTGTGATTTACCCTTTCCTATTGCTTTCGCTATGTGTGTATCCCAAAAGCAATCCTTTGAGATCTCTACGCCAAGGTACGTATACTGGTCTACGACCGGTAGTTCATCTTCTCCCCACTCCGTTTGAAATTTACCGAATTCACCTTATCTTCGTCACATACAACTACACTACTACTGCGCATTTGTTCACGTTTTCTGTCACTCTCCATTTCCTAGTGTACTCTAGTGCTTCCTCTTACGTGTTTCTGCGATCCTTCGGTTGTTTCTGATATCCCCACGAAATCATCCGCGAACATCGATCCCGACACCGTATCTTCCCTCATCGTGACTCCTTGCTTGGCTGCTTCGACTGCTACTATCATGTCATTAGTATATACCTTGAATGGAGTGGGTGATAGTGTACATCCCTGTGCAACTCTTTGAAAAATATCAACATATTTGGATATTTTCCCGTCCATCGGGGGAGGGGGGAGAGGGGGCATATCATTGACACGAAGTGATACAACATGAAGGGATAAAAAACAATATATTAATACCCGGTAGCTTTTTTCAGGAGACGATAGCTGTTAATTGTACCAAATTAATCGTTTTACGTAGGATACGAAACGTGGACCTTGTGGTGCTATTCTGCAAGCAACGCGCACGTTTCGAAGAGCTTGCCCCGTATCATATTGATCCCCTCAAGCTCCACCTCCACCACTACCCCCCCCTCCTCTTATGTAATAATACTCAGTATATGGAAGAAGCGTAATGAGCGCCCAAATGTTGGAGGTGTCTCTATTAGGAGTAGAAACGGTGTTTCCTCTCGAAAGCGATGCGTGATCAATGGTCAAATGTCCAAAGCAAGCAACGAAGGAGTACGTCGACCCCCCCCCCCCCCCCAGCCCCCCCCCCCCCCCCTGCCCTCTACCCCCCCCCTCTGTACGCGCCTCCAACACAACGACGATAGCTTCTCGTCTGCCCACTTATATCTCCTCACGCTCCTCCTCAACCACTACCTTCCTCGCCCCAACCAACGATCACCACCACCACTACTGGGGGCCGACCCCCCCCCCCCCCCCCCCTCCGCCCTGCTTGCTGGTCCTGCGCTGCTGAAGTTGGCGTCGGTTGTCAACCAAGCTGTAAACCTTACCTTTCTACACGTGAGCTAGACCGCCAGGGTGCGTTTTTTACCGCCAGGGTGCGTTTTTTATTTCTTTTCGTTTTTACTCGCTTGGCGGTAACCGAGATTGTGGTCGAGTTAGAGCATATTGTGCAGAGTGTGGAGCCTTTATGGCCGCGGGAGATCCCCAAGGAAAAGATTGTAAACTGGGCGGGAGTAGGCGTTTCGCCAACGCATCACGACGACTTGGCCATAAGAGATAAGCGTGTCACAAGCAAGAATCCGCGACTTCAGATTTTAAAAGCTTATGCCAATACACAAGAACCCAAGAGAGTTTTGGATCTATTTTTTCCTTTGTTTAGCCCAATTTTGAACTGCCCACACGGGAACGTCATTTTTCTGTCCGCATTTTTTTCGGGTACGAATCATCACTGCCTCAAGAAATATGTGAAACCCCCAGCTATCTCTTGGTGAAAGCCGTTCCTCCATACGTGTTGTTGCCATGGTACCATGTCCTCGCGCGCGCAAAATGAAGCAAACTGTCGATTTTCACGTTTTGGGTGATGCTCGCGGGCAACTTTGATTTTCACAAGATCACCTCCTTCGAGTTGTTTAGGGCTCTGCCTGCGACTGCTGCCTGACGAATCCGACACCCTCACTCCCCCCGCCAGGATGGCGTGCCTCAGTTTCGCGGGCTGCTGTTGCTTGTGAACTGTTGTAGCTGTTCGTACGTGAGGTGCACACGTTCAGTCGGAGGCTGTTTTTTTGTGTGAATTTTCGCGTCTCCCGAATGAATGTCGACCAAAATTTCGACCACCGCAGCAAACCAAACGTCGAGGTGTTGACCTCCGTCGAGAAGGTGCGGACCGTCGATCTGAGCAAAATCACGCGCTGCAGTGAATTCAACGCTAAACGCAACACCCTCTCTCGATAAGAGCAAAAGCCAGCTGAAGGGTCATTTCCACGGTAGGGGTTGCAGTTTTTGCGCCAAAGAGTCCCTGTCCAATTAGTTAAGCAATTTCACGAGTACATAATATTTTAGGACTAAGGCATAGAAGCTTGGCCGGGTTGTGCGAAAGAATGCCTTCCAAGCCATTTTTCGGGTGAGATATTGAGTTTCTCACGTGAGGAACTCGGGGACTTTCTGCTGCACCCGTACTGTGGGATGGCTCGGAAGAAAAGGTCGAAACGCTGCGTGGTAAAAATGCAGCGTCGTATTTGACTGCGCCGAAAAAGTACATAGCTATTAGAGTGGGCTGGAAACCCGGGGATGGGGGATGACACGATTCTCCCCGGCCTTAACTCCACGCAACGGGGGTGATATCACGTACCGGCACCTGATGGTGTGCATATGGTAAAGCACACACGAGGCAGGTACATAGTGTCCCCACTGCTGGCCCTGGAAGCGGCCACACCAGAAAATAAATGAATTCACTCGAAGCTGTCCTCCGACACGCAAGAAAGTACGCACAAGGCGCGGAAGTCTGCCTCACAAGTGGTTCTTAGTAGGATGAAGCTCACCCTTCATGCGCCCCGCCGAGCACCTCGCCGTGATTTTTTGCGCTTGTGTGCATGCGATGTCTGCCCGGTCGGTGAAAATCCGACGTGCTCCGTCGCGACATTGTATGGGTGCGACGGTCTATGGTCATACGTACGACTACTACGGCTATGCATGGAATGAGATCCCCCCCCTTCCCCCCCCCTCCCCCCTCCCCTCTTCCAGTCCACAACGACATCTTCTTCCCCCCCTCACCTTGACCTCCTCAAGCTCCACCTTCATCGCCGTGACAGCCGCCTCCGCCACCAGCAATCGAACAGCGTCTCGTGGCATACCGCCCCTCGCTCTCACACCGGCGCCCTTCTCCCCTTCCTCCTCGCCCTCCTCCCCCCCCTCCTCCTCCTCCTCTTGCACCCGACCTCCCCCTACGGCTTCCACCCTTGCTCCACATTGCCGCACCCCTGTTGGCGGTGGACTCCACCCCTTATTGCGTGATTTGTTAACCTGACGGCCGGCTGCGGGTGCCTCTTGACCCACGACATCAGCAGCCCTAACCAGGAGTGCTGCCGCCGTTGCCTCGGCGGTAGAAGAAGCAGTAGCAGCGGTGGTGGCGGCGGCGGCGGCGGTGGTGGTGGTGGTGGTGGTGGCGGCAACCTCGTGGCGGAAGGCCGTCGGGACGGTGACAGCAGGGGCCTGGGCCGATCCCGATTCCGCCGAACCAGCAGCAGCAGTACCAGGAGCATCGGCAGCAGCAGAAGCAGCAGAAGCAGTAGAAGCAGTAACAGCATACCCAATTGCACCGGCAGTACCAGCAGTAACACCACCACCACCATCACCACCGCCACCATCCAAGTCACACAAGCCTCCATCTAAGTCACCTACTCCCCACCCCCCACCCCCAGCCCCCCTACCCCCCCCCGAAATCCTGCCTCCGCTCCTTCCATCACCGCTGCTGCTACAGCTGCGAAACCCTTTGGACCCCCAGAAAGCGGGACTGCCCAGCCTGGGGGAGATGACCCCGGCCGTGTGGCGCCTTTGCGGGAGGGCTGCAGGGGGAAGCGTGACGTCTGCCTCGGCGATGGCTAGGGCTTCCTGCTCTTCTAGCTCCTCGATACGCTTCTCCACGAACCTGTGCGCACGGCAGCGTTGTTTGATTTTGCATTTTTTATATTTCTCATCCGACAGTGTGCAGCGTGAGGGTTAATAATAATGGCGTGTTTCCCCTTGGTTCTTTCCCCCCTTCTTTCTGGGAGTGGTTAGGAGTGGTCGACGTTGGCGCTCATGCTGCACATCGGAGGATGGCAATACTAACAACAACAGCAACAACAACAACAACGACAGCAACAGCAACAACAACAACAACAGTAACGACAGCAACAGCAACGACAACAACAGCAGCAACAGCAACGACAGCAACAGCAACAACAACAGCAGCAACAACAACAACAACAACAACAACAACAACAACAACAACAACAACAACAACAACAACAACAACAACAACAACAACAACAACAACAACAACAACAACAACAACAACAACAACAACAACAACAACAACAACAGCCGGTATAGCGCCGGGTGCTTGGGCAAAGAGCGCTGAGATAGTAGGAGTTTCTTGGCATGGAGTTTCCTATCTATCGAAATGGCACGAAAAAAAAACAAACACGGCGTGCCGTTTCACGGATAATGATATTAAGATACCAAAAACGGAATGCTCACTTTTGAGGGTACAAGCTAAGCAATTGGAACGAGATATCATGCTTACTGTAGCGGCGAGCACCCTACCTGCCATACAAGTGTCCATTCCTAAGGTTATGCAAGGGTGGCGTCACGATTTCAAACCTTGCCCAGATTTAGGGCGTGCAGAGGTTTTCGGTTGGCATGCCCGACAAGCAAGTTGCGATCATCCCAAAGCTCGGGGTATCTTGCCATGTAAATAGGCGACATGCTTTTTAGCGTGCTGTCCAGCGGTACTAATGATATACCAGGCACACAGCACCGGCCTTCTGACACGTAAAAAAACCTTAAAATTGCTTTCAGGCTAGACGTCTTAGTCGAGAAAAGGGTGTACCTGTACGTATCCTACTCTTATTTGATTTTGTTTTTTGCTTCCCTCTTCTGTTGTCTACCCACTTTTCTCTTCTCCTTCTCCCCTCCCTACAGTACCATAGACGTAACTCAGATCCGGCATCACCAAGCAGGCCCTTCTCCCCCCTCCCCACTACGGTGCGCGCCTTCATTTCTATCGCGAGAAGACTTCTCCAGCTATTTCTTCCCTCGTCGAAAAGCATCGAATTGCGCATACATACCCACGCTGCTTGGCGCTCTCAGCAGCCCATTCCTTTGATTTCTTTTTCATGTTTTTACACTGACTGCACCTTCAGTATAACGAATGTCGAATTTCACCTATGATTTTCTCGTTATTTTCTGGGCTGTTCACGGGTCACCACCCGGCCTGTGGGTCGCGCTCGGATGTTTTAAAAAACTTGCCGGCCGAGTCGGGTCGGGTCAGTTGGTGTTCCAAACTTCCCGCGTCGGATCGGGTCGGTTGAGGAGGTTTTTAAACTTCACAGGCCGGGTCGGATCGGGTCTCGTGTCCCCTTGACCCAATTTTGACCCGCAAAAATATATTGTGGGGCCGGATCCTTCTTATGAGATGGGGCGGTAGTGGGTGCGGTACGAGCAGGACTAGTAGCAGCTTTTAGCAGCGGTTTTAGAGGTAGTGATACGATGAAAAGTAACATGCATGTTGCTGCTCTGTTCCCACAGGGGAACGCACCATCGAGCGCTGTTCACGTTCACCGAGCGAGCCAACCTAATACCATGGACCGCTCCAGCCAGGCATCGAGGAAAAAAACATCGATCCAGAGACCACAGGGCAACGACTTAAAAAAACATAAACATCGATCAGGAGGCGGATTAGATCGGTGCTTGACCTCGTAGGCGGGTTTCCTATTTTATGGGCTTTTCCTAGGTTTTCTTGTACTTTATGGTACAGCACTATGTAGGGGTCCCTCCAGTAAAGCGGTGGTGTGCGAGAGCAACATGGCCGCCTTGTAGAGGGAAGCCGCCTTCTCTATTCCAGGCAATGACCGCCTTGTAGAGGGAAGCCTCCTTCTTTATTCCGGGCAACGACTGCCTTGTATGGGGAAGCCCCTTTCTTCATTTCAGGCAATGACCGCCTTGTAGAGGGAAGCCGCCTTCTTCATTCCAGGCAATGATCGCCTTGTAGAGGGAAGCCGCCTTATTCATTCCAGGTTATGAGTGCAGCTTCGCAGTCACGCCAAGCGATTTTGACCGCCTTATATCGGGATACCGCCTTACTCAGACTTCCTTATATCGGGATACCGCCTTACTCAGACCGCCTTATACCGGGATACCGCCTTACGCAGACCGTCTTAAATCGGGATACCGCCTTACTCAGACCGCCTCATGTCGGCATATCGCCTTACTCAGACCGCCTTATAGAGGGATACCGCATTACTTAGACCGTCTTATATCGGGATACCGCCTTACTTAGACCGCCTTATATCGGGATACCACCTCAATCACACCGCCTTATTGGGCGAGCCCTACTGCAATGCTCATGAGAGATCGTCGTCGAAGCTCATTGGTGCTGTACATCGCTGAACGGCACACCTAATACGAATCAGTCCTTGTCGATACCAGACAGCGAAATACAATCTAATAATCCACAACTGTACTTGATGCGAGTCGACGAGGGAAGAAAGAGCCGGATTTCTCCTCGCGAGAAAGAAACGACTGAAGCATAGTGTAGCAGCGAGGACGGGGGAGAAGAGCCAGGTTGGTGACCCCGGATCTGAGATAAACTCAGGAGGTGGCGGGGGGAGGGGGGGGGGGGCAGGAGAAAGAAAAAAGTCCAAGATATGATAGAAAAGAAGGAACAAAAACAAAGTTGATTTGAAGAAAAAATATTCCACCCTGGGAAAAAAAAAACCCCGACACATATTTCGTAGTTGATTAGCCGGTCATGAAAATCGACCAATCCGCCGCAGGCGTTGACGAAACAAATCGAGTAACGCGCTCTACAGAATTCGACGTAAAATCGACCAATCCGTGACCTCAGACATGTACGTCAAATTCGATTAATCCACCAAAAAAAATTCGACGTAAGCACTTGAATGATCCGCGACCACAGGTAATTGAGGCAAAAGCAATACTAAGTATCGATTAGGGCCCGTCCAAACGAGGAAAAACAAAACTGAAAAAAAGCGAAAACGAAGTAAAGAATAGCCGGGTTTCCGTGGTCAGATAGCAGAAACTGGCGGTCGAGATCCCGATAAACCCTTTCGGCTTTTTCGTTTTTTCTTGTCCCGAAAGCATTCAAAATAAACCAAACGGGGTCAAAATAAACGAAATACGGGATTAACCAGCGCTAAGAGGAACGCACGGTGACCTGTTCGCAAGCGCACGGAGCGCACGGTGGGCGGGGTAGTGCGTGAGGCTGCCACGGCGCCTGTCCGCCGTCGAAGCCAGCATGTATGTATGGGTAGGGTATAACCAAGCGGTGGCTATGCAAGAAGCCAGAGGGTCAGGGCGTGGCTGTGGCGATACTTTTTATTTTTCGATGAGGGTGCTATAAATAGTCAGTAATCTAACGGGCGCCGACAACCAACCATGACCAAAACACAACTTCTAAAGCACTCCCGGGGGAGTGGGTTGGATCACGAGCACCGCCTACTCTCAGGGGTGCCATCTCGGATGTGCGGGTTGGGTGTGTTCAGCTGCGCCGTTGGGTGCATTCGCCGCGAATCGGTGCGTTGTGGTGGTTGAATGATTCGGTCAACTTGCACCGCGAGTTGCCGCGAGGACGACCAACAATTTTCGTTCTTCTTTTTTTTTTTTGCTTCCAGATATTATTGTAGGATGTCGTTTGGAATGAGCATGTGCTTTTTTTTTCGATTAAAACAAAAGAAAAGAAAATAAATGCTCTTCTTCCCAGTTTCGTTTTGTTTTTCGTAATTTTTTTTCCTTCGTTCGGACGGACCCTCAACTCATCACGCCAACACCAGGAAACAAAAACAAATCAGAAAAAAACTGAACAAGCGACTATTAGCCACCTCGACCGCCACCACGACCACCACGGCAGACATCGTACATGAAAAAAATCGAGTGCCTCCTGAAAAAAATCGCACTCGAATCTGTGGCATACGTCAACTCCAACAAGTGTTCACACCCGGGGGGGTAGGAGAAGAGGGGGGGGGGGGGGTAGAGGGCAGGGGGGGGGGGGAGAGAGGCGGGGGCGTACTCCTTTGTTGCTTGCTTTGGACATTTGACCATTGATCACGCATCCCTTTCGAGAGGAAGCACCGTTCCTGCTCCTTATAGAGACACCTCCAACAATTGGGCGCTCATTACGCTTCTTCCATATATTACATAGAACCTCTTTGCTTAGTATATCCCCGTCCTGTTTCGCCGTCTGCGGCCATCATCCATCTCCTAGGATAGCGATCGTTCTCTTGCTACTCTCTAGTCTACCAAACTCTTCCATGTCGCATACGTCAAATTTCCTCATCTCGTCCTCTAACGCATCCCGTCCCTCCTTATATATTTCGCATTCTCCCACAACGTGAGCCCTACTCTCTAGTGTTGTGGAACGGAGAGGAGGGGGGGGGGGGGGGGGGGGGGGTAAGGGGGAGGAGGAGGGAAGAGAAAAGGAGGGAGGGGGCTCGCAGCGAATGGCGTCAAAACACCAAAGCATAATTCGTTTGCGAGGAACCACCAACCCACATTATACGCGGAATATCAAACCAAAACGCCTCCCGTCCTACCAGAACGAGGCTCGTCATAAATCCCATCCCTATATCACCCAACCTCGCCTAGCCCACCCTCCCACCCACCAACCCCAAGAAAACAATTTGTGAAGCCCTATGCGTTTCCCAAAGGCGACATTCCGAGATAAAGACGAAGTCGCGCGGAACCTTGCGCAGGACTCGCCGCGTCTTACATTTTTTGTAGTGTTTTCTTAGTTGTCGTCCAAGCCTTGTCAGCGGATGGATGCTGTTGACAGACCAGCGGCGTGATAGCGCGCGTTGCGCTCTCGTCCGGTCTACGATAGCTAACCAATGAACAACGAGAGCCAAAAACAAAAAAAATGTGCACCTGACCAAACGAAAAAAAATAAAACAAGGGAAAAAAACCAAGAAAAAAACAAAGAAATATATGTGTCCCCTTCGTTACTGAAAGCTGTACCGAGCCTACAATAAATACATCGTGCGCGGAGAATGAAAAAAATATACCGGTATATATAACCTAACAGAACGGCGCTATTCCCCCCCCAAAAAAAAACGAGGACTAAAAAAAAAAGAGAAAAATCAAGGAGGGGTTACTTTTTTGGGACTTCCTTTTTTTTTAGTTTTTGCAGTGGCTCTCGGGGTCACTCGCGCGAGTGACCTTCCCCCCCTCCCACCCGCATTCATTCATTTATTTTCGGTCTTGACGATTTTTTCGTGCTGTTTTATGTAGCTTTTTTAGCGCCGCCATGAAATCCGCAATAACAATGGATGGAATGGTTTTAGCTGCGCTGCGCCGAGCAGATCTGGCCTAGAGTATTTTTTCTCGTGAGCGAGCGAGGTACAAAGTCAGCCACGCGTGGGAGTGGCTCAAACCCAGCAGAGAAAAAAGGGGGGGGGGGGCGACCCTCCCTCCCTCCCCCATTGCCTGGCCTTGACAACAGGTAGGGGAGAACCAGTTGTTTTGCCTGCAGCAGGCGGCAATTGGCTTGAGGAGCTCTAACGGCTCCCAAACAAACTTACTTGGGGGGCAAAGACAAAAGTGCTGACATTGTAGGGTTCCATGGTCTAATAGGGTATTCAAGGAAAAAATTAATGCAAAAATAATACTAGTAATGCGAAAAGTTTTCGACGATTTTGGGTAATAAATGAAAAGGAGGGAGCCCGCCGTCATTCATTCGCTTAAAAACGTTTTTGGGAAGAAAATGCTGTGCTTTGCGATGGTAACCAACAAAAGTAAGCAGGGTTAATCGTGTTTTCAAGTCATGATTGTTTCTAATCATAAACAGATCAACATGTATGTCCTTGGTTATTTTATTTTTTATTCTTGCAGTTGCGTGGTTTGTAGTGTGTAATACTAAAATGCCATGTAAATAAAGCGTATGTTTCTAGTATGTTCTACTAAAATGATGTACACGTAGTGTATGGGCTTTAGAAGACAAACAAAAAAATGTACCAGCATGTCTTTCAGCGCATGTCTAAATCATACTGGTTTCAGCATCACTATACTAAAGTACCATGAACAAATATACTCAATAGGTTTTACTATATTATGCCAATGCAAGCGTCACACGAAGCAAATAATCGAAAGAAAAACCAAAGCCCGGGTTACGGTCGATTACAATTTCTAGCTATTGTATCAAAAGCCCGTTTGTCGGCTGATTACCAACCCTCCCTGGGTACTAACGGTACCTCTCTAGTTTCGACCAAGTTCTCAATGACACAGCTAAATAAAGTGTCTTAGTATTTGAAAAAAGAAAACAAACAGCAAGGACACGCAAAAATTGTCGAGGGGGAGGGGGGGGCGCGCTGGCGCGCTGGCAGAGATACACATAATACCGTAAGTGTGATTTTTCAACCATATACTATATCATTTCACCCCAGTGGCGTCATTCTTTGGTCGTATGGGTTAGGGTTAGCGTTAGGGCTAGGGCTAGAGGCAGGGTTACTTCCCTCCATGGTGCAAAACACAACAAACAATGTAGGACACCCCGCGCTGGGTCCAAAGCTTGTCTAGGAACACCGCAACCACTGACTGCTGCAGCATGTATGCATGTAGCAATTCGATTACCCATATGGCATGTTTATTATTATGGAGAAAAACTAAAAGATAAAAGAAAATGGAATGGGCATCTATCTATCTATATTTAATATATGTGTGTACGGTAGCCGCGAGAAGAAGCAAATAATAATGGAGGACGGACGTGAACGGTACGAGTATAGTAAATAATAAAGAATCGAAAAAAAAAAATGCCCAAGTTATCACAAGAAAGACGCATAATGAACAAAAAGCGGAGACCGAAAGAAGCTTCGCGAGCAATACATCACAGACGACATGGACGCCAAAAAACGGAAAACGAAGTAAAAACGGGAGATAGATAGCTTGCAAAGTAAAGGTGAGTTATCGGCCCTACAATTCAGTCGAACTCACAGCTAGCTGCTGTTGTTGTTTAGAGTAATTTTTATACATACAACACGCGCGAACGACCTTCCGTAAATTTTGTGCAACTACTACGGTGTATTAACGAAATGTAGAGGTCGTACCACGCAGCTTGCAAAGTCGAGTCTCAACCATTCAATCGATCGTGCTCACAGATAGATGACGTTTTTCAATTTTTATACAATCCTTCACATACATGAGGACGAAATATAGAACACGCGCGAACGACCTCCCGTAAAAAACGTGAAGCTGTGTATTGACAACCAGGTTTAATCCGCGAAAACCCTATCGTAAATGAAACACAGATCTAATGTACCACGCGGCTTGCAAACTTGAGTTGCAATCATTCAATTGGTCGTACTCGCAGCTGACGTTTGTCAATTTTTTATTGAAAAAAATAAAACAAGCTTCGTGAATTACTTACCACGAAAATATACATGAGGGAGAGAAAAATATCTTCGAGTAGGCTCAGCAAGAAAAAATGAGCAAAACTGCCCGAGGGAAGGAAATCAAAATCTTCGTGAAAATAACCTAAACCTTGTGCCATACAGTACTGATGATGATGGTGTCCGACATGAAAACATTATCCCGTAAAGCAGGGGAACACGATATGTTTTGTTTTTTTCGAACGCCATACTCCTCTTTTTGAAAGCCTAGAGGCGGGGTGGACTCAGTTCGTGCATGGCGGTAGTCGTATAACCATAAACCCTCGCATCCCCACAATAATGCCGGGACGGAGCACGTCGGTTTTTCACCAACCAGGCAGACATTGCTTGCACCAAGCGCGAAGCGCCGTGAGGTGCTCGGCGAGTCGCACGAAGAGTGAACTGCATCATCCGTCCAAGAACCGCTCATAAGACGGACTCCGCCACCTTGTGCCTTCGTCACCATGTATATACCTACTTTCTTGCTTATGGATGACAGCGCCAATGAGTTCCTTTGTTTTCTGGTGCGTGGTCACTCTAGAGACAACAACGGTTATCACTATGCAACTGCCTCGTGGGTGCCTTACCATATTCACACTACGTGATGCGATTGATCATTCCCCTTGGGCGGAGTTAGGGTTCTCCACCCCGCACAAAATGATTCAACTCGACAATCATCATGGTGACAGCTAGCGCTGAGTTGCGAAAGCAACCGAGTTAAGTCGACACATGACGCGTATGAAAATACGTGGAAGTGTGTGGTGAGCTTGTGCTTTATTTTTCGACCCCATCCGCCGGAGGATGAAGAAAAAAAAAAAAACAGAGAGGGGGGGGGGGGGGGGGGTTACACTTAAATCAGAAGCATAGTTGTGGGTTCATGCAGCAAAGAAGGCGGGCAAGGACTACCGGGGAGGGTCCTCGAAGAAGCCGAATGGTTCATGGCCAAGTAGGTGGCACGTGGACAAGGAAAATACGAGCTCGGAGCGCCCCTAAGCCCGGATGTGTGCCGCACAAAACCGAAAAGTTGACAAGGAAAAAAAAACATATTTTTCTCGATTCATACATCGTATAGAGCAACGCTCCGTTTTCTTATATATTTTTGTCTTTGGTTTTTCTAAGAGGAGTGTGGCGTCGGGATGCCGATCCGCGTTCTCCCCTCCCTGCTTATTATGTAACGTGGAAAACCTTGCTGTAATCGTCTTTGGTCTGCTCTTTCCTTTCCCTCTGATGACCCGTGAACAAAATTATTTTTCTTAGCTTCGCACCAAGAAAAAAAAGAAGCCGAAACAATCATTTTTTGCAAAACAAGGATGAATGGCATACCAACGATTTGGGGAGTTAAGGTACCTGCCTCGTCATCCAGAAGAAAAACATCTGGCCAAAAAGAGAGCTACGTACGCGCCTCTAGCGTAGCAGGCGTCCTGTTTTTCTTGTTCGAAAACTCTTACAAGGTTTGCGATTTCTACGGCCTGTCTGGCTCTTGTCTAGGGATAGGCCTGGCACGCAAACAAACCAACTTTTTTGGTTTTCTTTCGTTCTGCCACTGCATGGCATTCATTCGCATAGATAGCAACGCGCCGCATAGACACGTACGTACGAGAGGCTGCCTCTTCCGTGGTTAGAGCATCTTACATACAGCTACAGCCGCAGTAGCTACCCTGTCGTGTGTAGATTCGTGTACGTTTTGCTACACCGTGTACAACTAACTGCGCGCCGTGCGGGGTGGTACAAGTTTGTTACAAAGGGTGCGCGTATACCATATAGTAGGACACAGCGAGCGGTGGTCCCCCTTTCGAGCCGGTATATGTGCCAGCCTACACTGCTAGCACTGTATCGGGCACCGGCGCTATCAGGTAGAGTACCGACACTTGGCACTTCTATATGGTATATACCTGTAGCGGTTTCCAGACGTGCTCAAGGTATACCCTAAACAGGCAAAATACCCGAATTAGGCACCGGACATCGGCACTATTAAGATATAATACCGATACTTTGTACCACTTATATATAGTATGGCGGTTTCCAGTCGCGCCCAAGATGTTTCACCGGCACTATACCCGAAATAGGCACTGTAGCGGCCACCGGCACTATGAAGTATAATACCGACACTTGGTACCCTAGTACAGCGGTTTCCAGTCGTGCCAAGATGTTTCACTAGCACTCTACCCGAAATAGGCACTGTTTAACCGGCACTGTGAAGGGAACCCCACCGCAGTAGTACCCGGGAATGCCCTGGACAATACCCAGGTACCCAAACATGGGCACGTTGGTCACAACCGGGTATATATGCAGAGTCCGTCACTCGCCGAAAACGAACACCACCCTTGAGGATGTACACAATGCAGTTTCGTATACCCTTCTACGATCAGTAGTTAGACTGCTGCTGCAGCAGTTGTTCCCGGTAGATGTTCACCCCGCGTGGGCTTCGTGGGTTCGTTTAGCAGCTGCACAAGAAGAAACCCACACAGGGCCATGTGTGTGTGGGGAAGGCAGGACTGGGAAAAAAAGCCGTACGTATAATAGCGCAGCATACTAAAATTACCGCGATCCCTAACGACCGAGACCCATCGGGACAAAATTTACGGAGCCGCATCACCCCCCTCCCCCCCGACAGCGGTGCCGTCAAGAAAGCACCACCAAAGATGCATAATCTCACCAAAATAATATCCCACACACACAAAACGCTTTCTTCCCATAAAAGAAAACCGTCCAAACAAAAAAAAACACCACCCTCCCCCCCCCCCCCAAAAAAAAAAGCCTCCAGGACCCCTAGAACCTAATCCTTAGGATTGATCTTTCTAGGCTTGGGTTTTCAGGCATACTGAAAAAGAACGCCCCCCCCCCTCCTAAAAAACAATCACACAATTCCACCGTAAAACCGCAAAAAGAATCCCCCCCCTCCAGAAGGAACCCGATCACTCAAAACTATTATTCCGGCTAACTAACAAAACCTGCTCTCCCACCAAAAAACTCTTCCCCCTACAAAAAAGAAAAGAAAATATCCCACGCCAACAACCACCCCCCCACCCAGAAATAAGTCACGTTTAGTTCCCACACAACAACAAAAAAAGTGCCTGCCGAAAGAGACAAGAAAAAAGGAAGAAAAACACGGTCGGTTCCCGTCTGTTCCACGACTCAAGAAACAAAACAAATAAAAATACTTGTATCTAATTAAGGGGTCTCATGATAAGCGAATTGCGTCTGTATCGTGGTAATATTCGTCCCGTATCATGGTACCATTCGTCCCGTATCATGGTACCATTCGTCCCGTATCGTGGTACCATTCGTCCCGTATCGTGGTACCATTCGTCCCGTATCGTGGTACCATTCGTCCCGTATCGTGGTACCATTCGTTCTGTATCGTGGTACCATTCGTCCCAAGATTTCAATTTTCTCTTTGCCGCGGAGCAGCACTATCTCTCTTGACTCTTCTACATTAGTGGCGACCCCCCCTCCCCCCCTTCTTCCGCTTTTATTTTTTATTCACTCCAGCCCAGCCCAGCCCGATCTGGCCCACAACAAAAATGCTCAGTTTAGTTGTGGTCCCAGCTTGGTGCATTTTTGGCGAATGGTCTATATACCAAAAATAAATGGTGTTTTTTCTTTGCCCCACCAAAATGGTTCCTATTATTAGCGACCAGCCGAACAGTTTTAGATCCAAAATGGTTGTATGTACCAACCAAATTGATTGATCTTTCGGATGGTGGGATACCAAAATGGTTGATATGCCAAAAATCGTTGATGGTACCTTTCTTGTTGGTTCATAACGAATACCAACCAAATGGTTGACACGAAGATGATTGACGTATCGAAAAGGCTGACGTACCCAAACGGCTGATCCCAAATTGGTTGACAACAAACGGTTCGTACCTAGACGGTTGATATCTGGTCGTTCATGTGGTTGGCACCAAGTGGTTGAAACGCAAATAATTGATACCCAAAAGGCGCACAACAAAAGGTTCACACCAAAATGATTCAGAACAAACGCTCGCTGTAACTGGCTGGTGTACACCCAAGCAACCTCTTGCCGTGCCAGAGTGGTCGATGCCAACAACACGGCGGATGCACCGAATGGCTTGACACCCGAAAAAATGTTCCTCAACACACGGTATACTGGTACACACGAAAACGGCCCATACCAAACGGTTGCCGTACCAAAAAACGGTGAAGGCAAAATGCAAATAATAAGTGTCAAGACAACAAAAAGCTTCATCACGAAAACCGGAAAAACACACCAAAAAATGGTCCACACAACAAAATAGTAGCGGTTGCCATACCAAAAAAATATTGACACCACATGGTTAACACCCAAACGGTTGCACAACAACAAACCGCTTGACTCCCAAAATTGGCTGATCACCAAAACATGGTTCAAGCAGCAAAACGGTTGATGATACCACGGTGTTCATCCAAAAACAGTTGACGCCAAAACGGGTTACAACACAGGTTCTCATACACAAAACACTTGGAAAAAATACCAAAATGGTCGACATACACCAAATAATTGGCCGATAACCAAAACACTTGATACAAAGGTTAGCCAACATGCGGCTTATAACCAACGGTCGGTACCACGTGGTCGGCTGGATCACGACGCTCACCACACCAAAGACGGTTGCAAAACCAATGGTTGGTGCCACATGGTTGGGCCACAATGGTTGCAACACCAAAAAAAAAAAAAAATGTTTCGATATCGCACACGCAATAATTTTTTCGTTTTCAGCAGGATTCCCGAGTTTTTTTTTGGGGTTTTTTTGTTTTTTTTGTTTTCGTCCGCGAGCTCAGGTCACACTCGCCAGCCGCAGAAAAACCAGTCACATTTTTCGTCCAGAGTCGGCGTATCCTCCGAAATCGATTCCGGCAATTTCAGCGCACTTGTCGTTTCGTGGGACAGGTCATGCATGGGATCAGGAGTGGGTTAGCTTGGGGGGGTCGACCAAAACTATCAGTTAACGAAAAATAAGGAAAAAAATATATATCAACAAGATAGAGGGGAGAGAAAAAAGAAAAAGAACAATAAAGAAGAAAGAAAAAAGAAAAAGAAAGTTGAAGAAAGAAATAAGAAAAATAAATAAATAGACGCCACACTTGAGGCCTACCTGCTTATAACCAAGTAGAGTACAGGGTGAATACCTCGTGATTTAAGTAGACTGCAAATCTTCTGCAGTCTCAAGTAGACTTCATACACCTGTTGCCTACCAAGATTATACAATGCAAATATAGCACAATACATCAACTTGAGAAAAAAAATGAAAGCAGATTAAACGCCAGTAGTCTGCTATGACACGAAACCATGCCGAAACGTTGAAGACATATATGACAGGAAGACACCGGTAATATTATCGAAGCTGGGGGCCAAGCAGCAGGTACACAGCCTTCAAGAGGGCGGCCAACATCCTCATCAACAGCAAAACAGGACGTGCACACAACCGAAAAAAAAGACAAAAAAACACCACCACCACCACCACCACCAGTGGCAGTGGCACCGAAGTCATGACGATACGTATCATGGCAAAACCAACTCAACATATTCCTGGCATACGTCTGTATACGACGCGGAGCACAACTAACGCAAAAATTAGCACCGCCGAAGCGAGCGATAGCATTCGCCAGTATATAACGCGCAGCAAAAACAAACAGAACAAAGCACCACTTGAAAAAACAACACGACATCATCGTGTCACCAACAATACAATAAATCGCAGGCTGCCTTATTGGGCCGGCGAAGTGCCGATCCAAACCATGACCGACACAACGAAGCAACCCCCGCTATCCCCCACCCCTCGCGATAAAAAAATGAAGGAGTGCAAGCCGGATGCCTTTCCGACCGAGTTGGGGCGAAATCATACATGCCCCCCCCCTCCTACTAATATATGGAAGAAGCGTAATGAGCGCCCACATGCTGGAGGTGTCTCTATCAGGAGTAGGAACGGTGCTCCGTCTCGAAAGGGAAGCGTGGTCAATGGTCAATGTCTAAGGCAAGAAACAAACGAGTACACCCCTCCTCTCCCCCCCCCCCCGCCCTCCCCGTCTCGAAAATGATGCGTGGTCAATGATCAAACGACTACGGCATGCAACAAAGGAGTACGCCCCCACCTCCGCCCAGAAGCAAACGTTCAGCTTCCCCACCCCCCCCGCATCACGCGTCCTCTCATACCCCCCTCCGCCCGGGTTATAGTGATCAAATCAACGTGCACAACAAGGTCAATGCCCATGACAAAATCGGGGTTGAGCATTCTCCTTCACCACGAGCGACGAACACAAGCTGTTGATTTTGCTCTTGGTATTCGGCCGTTTTGGACGAAAAGGCCGAAAGAGCTTAGCTCCCGCCCCCCCCCCCCTCTCCCCACTAAATTATCGGCTCCCCCACCCCCCCGCCATGACGCCTCCTTCCACCCCCCCGGGTTAGTGATCAGATCAGTGCGCACAGAATGGTCAGCGCCGACATCAAAATAAAGATTAGGTATTATTCTTCACGACGAGCGATAAACGCACGCTACGTATGTGTTATTTTACAGTCCACTCTCTAGGCGGCCGAGGCTTTTTCGAGAAAAAGCTCACCGCCCCCCCCCCCCCCCCCCCCCGCCCGCTCGCTGTCTCGAAAGGGATGCGTGGTCAATGGTCAATTGACGAGGGCAAGCAACATGTGAGCATCCCCCTCCACCCCCCTCTCTCGCTTCGACAACCCCAACACTTACCCACTCCAACCACCCCCACCACCCCCCCCCACCACGAGAAAGGCAAGAGGAAACAACATTTAGCCCTTTTAGTGTTACACTCCCGTTATGGTCTGAAAACAGTTGGAATTAGACTAGGATAACTTAAAAGGAGTAGAAATAAAAGGGACGCCCAAAGAATCAAAAGCAGACACCAAAATTATAACTGCAGGCGATCGGCTTGAAAAAAAAGCTTCAGTCAGTTAGTTAGTTCGCCTTCGCGCGTCGGCGGCTGTCGTGTTACACTTTTTGTTCTCATCAAAGAAAAAAAAAAAAACGTCACGGCATGTGAAAGCCTTTAGTAACTCATTCATACATACATACATACATCCATTCATTCTTGCTTCGCTCGTAAAATATCACGGCATGCAAAACCTCTTCTGCCCTTCCCTCCCCATAGGAATGCAAAACATTTCTAGCATGCTCCCCAACCCCGCCCCCGCCTCGTGTGCCCACCCTTTTTCACGCTCTTCCGTCTTCGCCGCCGCTCGCGAGATCCCCAGCGACGTGTCCTGCTCGCTCCTCTCCCCCCACTCCTTGCCCTCCACCTTCTCCTCTCCCTCCTCCTCTCGATCCCCTCCCTCCTCCTCTTCCTCAATCCCCGATCCCCCCTCTTCCGTCTTCCACTTCTTCCCTTGCTTCCCTACCCCCTTAATGCGCCCCCCCTCCCCACCAGATACCAGCGAGTCATTGGAAACCCGCAACATCCCCTCCCCCTCCCCAAGCCCACCCCCACCCTTATCCCCATCAGCTACAGGAAAACCCCTATATCCATGGGTTTCCTGTGTGGGAGAGGCCTGTCCGTGGCTGCTGGCTTCCTCGCACGATAGAAGGCGTGTGGCTGCGGTAGCAATAGCTTTGGCTACTGCCTCTGCGACACTAGCATCGAATCGCTGCTCTAACGCTTCTCGGCTCCTTTTTTCTTCGGAGGCAGCGGCACGCGCTATGTTGAGGGACGCTCGCGCTTGTCGGAGCTCGGCGCGGATGACCTGTTGTGGTGTAGGGGGGTGGGGGGGCGGGTCGGGTGGAGTTGACTGTTGCAGTTTTGACGGTTACGGTTTTTGACAGCTACATTTTTTGCCGGCTACACTTACGGTCTTTGACAGCTATACTTTTTACCGGTTACACTGCTGGCCGTTACAGTTTGGATGTTTGCGCTTTTAGTGACTACACTTTTGACCGTTACAGTTTCGACGGTTACACTTTTGACGCTTACGATTTTGACGGTTACATTTTTTCGGCTGGCATACTTTCGACAGGTACAATTTTAACGGTTACACTTTTGGCTGTTACAGTTGTGATGACTGTTGTGCATTCTTGACGATTTCGCTTCTGATGGTTGCCGTTTCGATGGTGACAATTTTGACGGTCACGTTTTGGTTCGGTACACTTTCGACAGTCAACATTTTGATGCTCACACTCTTGGCTGTTATGCTCTTCACGGTTGCACATTGGGCTGATACACTGATACCGGCCCGGCTGTGACCATTTTGACGGTTAACACTTCAAGCGGTTACACTTTTGACTTTTACACATTTGATGGTTACACTTGTGGCGTTTGCGCTCTTGACGGTTACGATTTTTTCTGTTACACTTTAAGCTGATACGCTTGTGAAAGTTACACAGTTGGCAGTAACGAGGACGGTAATTTTCGGGAAGATGCCGCGACGTACGCCTGCCAAATAAGTTAGCTACCAGGTTTTAATTTGGAGTCTCAAGACACGTTTGGGCTTTGGCAGCCACGATGGTGGCCGCTGCTCTGTCCATGGTTACACTATTGAAATGTTGACGACTGTTCTGTCCATGGTTGGTCGGTTATATTGTTACGGTTCGGACAGCAACGACGACGACGGTGACGGTAACCCTTCGGTGTTTGCGGTGTACAAACCAAGTTTTGATTGGGTAGCAGTTGGATACGTAAAACATTCTAATAATAGTATTATAACCGTCGAGCGTTACGATCTAAGGCCAACCCAACCAAACCCGCGAAAAGTAACAAAAAAAAAATTGGTTAGAAATACGAACGTTGTACTATCTTTTTTATTAATTTTATTTTTTTATTTCCCAACCTAATTTTCTCGTGGGCTGGCTGGCCTTGCGTTGTATGACGTTCGTTGCTTTCAAAACTATTGTTATCGTATGTTTTCCAATCCAAACAAAATTTTGGAAATCCCAAATGCCCCCCCCCTGTCCACCAAACTAGTCGGTTGAGGGTCCAGTTTCGGCCGGTGAAACGCCTCTTTAGACTTTCCATACTAGCTGTAGTGTAGAGAGTTCCGCTTGAGCTGTCCGTCAACGGAAAATAGAGCCGTTTTCCTGGCCGAATTTTCATTTTATGGTGGTTTTTTTCGTAGGGCTCCAGCACCTCTGTGTGACCACGGACTCTAGATTTTTTCCAAAGGTTAATGTTGGAACAACAACAACAACAGCAGCAGAGCCGTCAGCCAAATTGTGCTGTCAACGGCTACATTTGAGAATCGTCACACTGTTTTACTCTCGACGAATACCCTCTCAGCGGTTACCCCGTTGACGGCCTTACTGCTGTCGAACTAGCCATCCTCGTTCGTATGCCTGAACTTAATCCCCGACAAAGACATGCCTGATTATCAATACAATAAACCACGTTTTTTTTACTCCGTTGCTTCATTTGCGGTAGACGTCGGTGCGTTTGCGGACAACTCTACCCGTTGCCAGCGGCACTGTCGAAGATTGCACCAACAGTAGTCAACGGCGACGGCGACGCTGCCAACGGCCATGCCGCCAACGATTGCACCATATTGGCATTTCCCCTGTCGACGGTTACGCTACTGACGGTTACACTTTAAACGGTCATGCTAGGGGCGGTTGCATTTTTGACGGCTGGGCTATTGGCGGCCACATCTTTGACTGCTATTTCTGCTACGCCATCGTCGATTACACGCTAGACGGTTACGTTATTGACGGTTAGACTTTGGACGGTTACGCTATTGCCGGTTGCACTTTCGACGGTTACGCAAATTGACGGTTATACGTTTGGTGGTTATACTTCCTAACGGCAGCATTTTTGCCGCGTATCTTGTCGCTGATTAAGCAGCTTACGGTTTTGCCAATATTTTTGACCCTGTAGACGTTACGGTGACGCTGCCGACGGCTAAATCGCTAAAAATTGCACTATGTTGACATTTTCCTCCTCGACGGTTACACTTTTGACGGTTTCGTTTTTCGATTACGCTTGTGATGGACACCGGCACAACTCTTGACGTTTAGTTTTAACTTGCATCCTGTCGATGGTTACAGCAGTGCCGATCTTTATTGAGACGAGCAGTCTACGTTCGTTAAACTCCCGACGGCTACACCCTGCGGACACGTTGCTCGAGACACCGACTAGCGATCGACTTGTGACATACGCAGTGATCGGCCCCTGCACCGACCTCGCGCGCTTCAAGCTCACCGCCGGAATTTCGCTGTCTTCGCTTCCATCTTGGGAGGCAGCCGCTTCCTTCCTCAGGTCTTCAACCTCTTTCGAAAGATCCGATAGCCGATCCCTGGGGGTTGGACCAGACGCGCGGCAAATAACATCTTTAGTTAACGTATTTAGTTCATTAAACGCCAAGAACGACTCAGAAAATGGTGAAACTCAACTTGAGAAGGCACAGAGAGGTGTGCTCGGGAACCTTTTTATCCAGCAATGGTATGATCGGGCGCTGTTTTACTATCATGTTCCGACGGTGCGAGGCGACCATGGACCTTACAGCGCCGGGTGAAATTTAGGGGAGGGCATATTACCGCGGTTTCGCGCCATCGGTAGTGGGGATGACGGAGGACGCGGGTGGGTCGAAGCGGGTCGTGTGCAGCTTTGACAGCGTGTATCTTGTTGATTTCCTTCTTGTGGCCACGAGCTAGATAGGTCTAGGGGGAACGAGCTATCGTGAGAACATCATCGTCCTCATTATCATCATCATCGTCATCGTCGTCATCACTATAATTAGTATCATCATGATCATCATCATCGTCATCATCATCATAATATATCATCATCATCATCATCATCATCATCATCATCATCATCATCATCATCATCATCATCATCATCATCATCATCATCATCATCATCATCATCATCATCATCATCATCATCATCGTTGTCATCATCATCATCATCATAAATCATCATCATCATAAATCATCATCATATTTCATCATCATCATCATCATCATATCTCGCACGCATCGTTTCCGGATTATGTTCTAGTTCTGAGGTTAGTGGTAGTGGTGGTGGCGGTAAATGGTGGTGGTAAATGGAGGTGGGTGTTGGTGGTGCTGGTGTTGGCGGTGGTGGTGTTGGTGGTGGGGAGGTTTGGGGGGACGCTCGGGTGTAGACAAGGTGTAGCAAGCAGCCCCTGAAGGACGCAAGATACTCAGACGGAGCGTTCGATATTTTATTCAAGGGCAGCACGCGGCCCACGGCGACGAGCGTTTTCGCCCAGCGCATCGCTTGTAGCCGCACCGTATATGGCCTGTGAACAAGGAAAAGCCCAATGAGAAGGTTGGACTCACTTCTTGGGGGGGCACCAAGGTACTTTGGAGTAAGAAATCGTGCTCAGCGACGAACGGCACACTATTCCGTACCAGATATAACGTCTATTGCGGGGAAACATAGTAAATATGACCAAATATGTGACTAAAAACAGGGACATGTACAGTATTTCACGTATATTGTGGGGTCTGCTTAATATGCTCCCCGGTAACAATAGCCTATGCTCAAAGTTGCTCGTAGCTGGTGTCATAGTATGGACCAAGGCGGGTTATGCCCCGGTGCCATAGTTTGCATGGAGAACAAACAAAATCACGAGACTGACGGCGAGGAAATAAAGGTCGGTAGCCGCCGATGGGTGTAGGCAGTTTGTTCACGGCATGAACGGCACCTTGCGCACGCGGCGAGATCTCCTGTCGAATCACGCCTCATCTCACCACGTCCTACTCATGCCATGCCCAGCCGTGTAGAAATGCCTATTTTCCGCCCCTTCCCTCTCTTTCTCCCTCTCTCATCCCTCCCTCCCTCCCCCCTTCCCTCCCTCCCCCCTCGTGCCCTCTTTCTCCCCCCCCCCACCCCGCCCCCCTCTTTCCCTCGATCGAAAACAAACCTCAGCGTGTCGAGTTCTGCCTGCAGCTCATCACGGCGGGAAGACTCGTCGGAAGCCTGGGCCCTCGCTCTTGCACCCTCGCGCTCTAGGACATCAAGCTCTCGCCTCAAAGAGGCGATTACCTGGCCAACGATGGCAAGGTCGAGTTTGGTTGGGGGTTGGTTTGGTTTGGTTTGGTTAAGCTTGGGCGCGGACGGGGTGAGGTGGGGTGGGGTTGGGCTGGGTTCGGTTGGACTCGATCGGATGGGGTTGAGCTTGGTTGGGCTGGGCTCTCGGCCCAAAGGCGAAATAACCTGGCCAAAACGGATGCGGTTGGGTTGAGCAGGGCTGGGTTGCTTGGGCGGGGAGGGGTGGGGGTTAAGCCGGGGTTGGGGTAAGCTTAGGCGGGGTTGGGTGGACCAGGGGGCGATTGAGCCATCTTTTGGTCATGAGTTGTGAGTTTAGATAGAGCTTAAAGGATAAAACACACACCCGACTTGGACTCTGTTTTTCAACTTCTGGCGGCTTGACCGTTGGCAGGCGGAATCTGACGGCAGGAGACTCTGGACGCTGAGGGGAAAGCTGATACGGACACATGGCAGGAAGTACGTGAGCGTGCAGGCGAAGGAGCCGGACGGGGATTAGGGTTAGGGTCAGCGACAAAATTCAGCTGTGGCAGGAATAGCAGCAGCAGCAACGGGAGCGGCAATAGTATTACCGGCAGCAGTATCAGCGGCACCAGAATCAGTCGCAGCACGAACACCACCAGCAACAGCATCGGTATCAGTATCAGCAGAGACAGTAGTAGCAGTAGCAGCACCCGCGGCAGCAGCAGCAGGATCAAAAGCGGCAGCATCATCAGCATCAGGTGCCCCACAAGCACCACCAGCAACAGTATCAGTATCAGCAGCAGCGACGGCAGCAGTTGTAGTAGCAATAGCAGCAGTTGCAGCAGCAGCAGTAGCAATAGCGGCAGCAGCAGCAGCAACAGCAGCAGCAGCAGCAGCGGCAGCAACAGCAGCAGCGGCAGCAACAGCAGCAGCAACAGCAGCAGCAGTAGCTGTATCAACAGCGATAACGACCTGCAGCAGCAGCCGCAGCGGCAGCAGCAGCAGCAGCAGCAGCAGCAGCAGCGGCAGCAACAGCAGCAACAGAATTTTCCTAGAAAATAATCGCAAGCCCGTCTGCTGTGTGTTCAATACCCGCCCCCTGAAATCGCCTCGGCCTGCAGTACACAAGCACCCTTGGTGCGAAAAAAGCAGTAGCCTGCACCGCGCGAACCAACACGATATAGCACGCTCTTCTTCAGGCTTTTCTTCAACTATACCGCCGTTTCAACGGCACCCCTTTATTCAACGATACTTTCACTCACACTTCTGACAGATCACGATCTAGATCACATAAATCATATAAATTATCAATAGAGCTCTTAAATGCCGTTATTACATGTTGTACAAGATCTACGTAGCATAGACGATTGTGATAGGTCCAACGCAGGAAACACGTGCCATGAAGAAGATCATTCATCTCGTCCGGCTCTCGGAAAAACATGAGCTGGACCATGCAGATAATCTCTAAGCCCAAAGATCTGTCTGCCGTGAAAACCACAGATCATGAACTGGGATCTGGGATCTGTCCGACGTGTGGAGACTGACTTTCCATTTCCAATGGAAACCCCGTGCTCAACCATGTTCCTTTCTGTTACCCTTTTCCACAAATGCGAAAACAAAAATCCATACTTGTTCCAAGTGGTTCATCGCCGAAACGTTTCCATCCTATTTCCAAGTACGTGTCCAACACTTTTCCTCTCTAATTCCAAGTACAGCAGCGGGGCCTGTACAAGGCGGTATGAATAAGGCGGCCATACTATATATGGGGGCCAGCCGCCAAATCCGCCGGGACCGCCCTAGAACCACCCTAACGCGAATAGGGCGGTATTCTGCTATAAGGCGGTCAAAATTTCGGTGTACTGCAAACCGCCTTACCTTATACAGGCTACGCTACGCAATTCCAAGCGAGACGACGAGGGAAAGAAAGGGCTGGAGTCTTCTCGTGATAAAAATGAAGCACGCACCGTAGTGGGGAAGGGGGAGAAGAGCGGGCTGTGTCGGGCCGGATCTGACTTTTGGTCTAGGGAGGGAGAAATAGAAATAAAGTAAAAATGTGGAGATAGTAGAAGGGAGAAGAAAAAAAGAAGCAAAAGTACTCCCAGTTCGTCCTCAAAAGACGTGTGCAGCGCTCGTAAAGGGGGGGCGTTATGGACACATTTTCCAAAAACGGCGCCATGTTCGTTTTTCACGGGGCCGGGCCGTCCTCCCGCCACAACCGCACGCACACAGGTGTGTCACCTATTTCGTGGGAACACACTAGTAACCAGGACCAAACACGGTAAGAAAAAAGCAGAGGCATCTATAGTTTTTTGCGCATATCATGGCTTCTGGTTACTGCAGATCCCCGCAACAGTCGAGGATAAAAGCGTAGGACCACGCTAGCCTTCAACAGCAACGGTCCAAAAACCACCGCTTCTAACTCTTTTCTGTTCGTACTTCTGTCTCACCCGGCTGGCGTTGTCCCCCACCCCGTACTCGCGGACAGCGCAGCGGGCATCCCGCACCAGCGCTCTGGCTTCCTGGTTCATGGCCATCGAGTCCGGGCGCTGGCCGTTCTTATCCTACGGCGGGTCAGGAGTGAGAGACGGAAGGAATCAACGCGTAGGGGAAACACACACACGCAAAAAAAAAAGAGGTTTGGGTTAGGGTTGCGAGCTGTCTGGACTTTTTTACGGGTCCTTCTTAGGTGGGAGTTGGAAGTACGGCCTCAACTAACTGGCGTTAGTTTGTCTCGATAAATAGTCAAAGGCTACGCAAGGGGGGATGATAACACATGCTATTAATAATACCCCCTTTTTCACCACTATATACCACATACTATTCACCATATATAATATATACTACTCCGTATATGCTAAATATAGTTTACACTATATACTATATACTATATTATTCCGGAGTATATACCATATAAACTTTATACTATATACTATATACTATATACCACGACTGACGATTAATATACTTCACGGACGAAAATTGCTTGGGAGATTCTTTGGCGCAGGGTAGTAGCTTACCATTCCATTGCGGACTCCTATCGCAAAATAAAAAACGACGCCAAGTATCAGGATCGCAGCAGGAACAAAAAACGGCGCGAAGTATCAAGACCGCAACAGGAACAGGGGGGTCATGCGAGCGAGGGTCCTCGAGCCACAGCAAAACACAGTCGCGAGAAGTGACCCCCGCCAACGTAGCTTAGCTTTGGTCTAAGAGATATTGAGAGCCTCCGACGCCCCAGTCAGATACGAACTACAGCAGGGAATCACTCCGTAAATTACCGTACGCAGCTAACGGCAAAGTATTATGATACCTAGCCAACTAAAACCTAGTCGGCGACTTACTATTCGGAGATCTATTGTTACCAGGACGAAATAAAAATACAAAAAGGGAAGCATCACAGCAGTCGAGCCCTCCTCCTGCGTTACGACTGTGTTCGTGTGAGCAAGGCACTGACCGTATAGGGTGTAGGCCAGCCAGGCGACTGATTTCTCCAATGAAAAAATAAACATCAGAATCGGGGGTGTTTTTTTCCCCTCTTTTTGCTCTGCCCATAATCCTATTCACAACGGACCTCTGTATTAGTTTGCTATTGGTACAGGCAGCCAACCAGCAACGCTACAACGAAGGAAGAAGGATGGGGAAAAGGGGGTAATGTGAGCTGCCGGCGCACTCCCCACCAGCTATGGCACCTGAATGTAATGAAGCGTCAGTATAGCGGGCAATAGATTGGGTAAGATAGCCCGCAGAGTTTCGGTCTATCGACCACAAGAATATTCTCTTGAGCGGAATATTCTGAGCAGAGAAGACAACCCGTAGAACCTAGCAAGCATATATCACAAGAACGTTCTACCTGGCATACTACGAGTCCGCGATTTGATCCCTCGGATGACCGTCACCCTATATATAGTAACATTGCCCCGGAAGACGGGCCCCTTACCAATATAAACAGTACAGCAGTGCTTACTCTATAGGGCCGGTGTGTGCACTGTAGAGGGAAATGCCGGCACTATAGCGGCAAGCCGGCACTACCCCTTACACTGCCACTACCTGTTGCTCCCATCTGTGCCGAGCGATTTCACAAGCACTATATCGGGCAACGGGCACTATAGAGGGAGCACTACCATGTGCCAAGCGATTTGACATGCACTGTAGCGGGTAACCAGAACTACTCAACCGACATTGTAGAGGGATCAACACTGAGTACCAAGCGATTTCACAGGCACTACATCGGGCAATCGGCACTACGCAACCGGCACTATAGAGGGACCTCTACTGCATATAATATTCGCTCCAATGGACAACTCGTAGCCGCGACGGAACCGCCCTTGGTTACTGCCGTACACCCTCGTCAACACCCGGTCTCATTACCTAATGGGACTCACGTCAATTTACGAGTATCGCCGGCCTATTTATCGTGCAGTTAGACCTCCGATTTCACCAATGCAGTGGCTTGAAGCTGACATGTTGGTACTGTTTGCGGATGTATGCATACTGTGGTCAATACAAACTCGATGTGTCACAAAGCTACAGTGGGTACTCCGATTTAAGAGCGCCCAAGGAAAGGGCTTTTGGAACTCAAGAGAGGTCAAATCGGCATGTCCCGCCTATACTAAAAGCTATATATTTCCCACTACAGATAAGAGCGATGTGTAGTCAAGGGCGCTTGTTTCGGCCTGTCACGGGGCGCTCTTGGATCGGGGTACCCACTGTAATATAAACCTATCACTCAATGCTAGGAGAATCCATCGAGAGAAACGGTCGACTCTCTAGCTCTAAAGAAATAACCATGAGTACATTGCCTGGTTCTATATTTTGGACCTTCAAACGAAACAACTGGATCACCTGCGCTTCAGGATCGGCGCCAAAGTCGAGCAGCAGCTGTGTCACCGCAACGGAACCACCCGCGTAGTGGAGGGGAGAGCGTCTGGAGTGGTCACGAGCGGCCACGGCAGCCCCGGCGCCGAGAAGCATCCTGCAGACCTCCAGCTACGATTGCGGCGATAAATGGCGGCAGGGAAAGGACGTTGGCTGAAGTTATGGGGGATGGAGGGGAGGTACTCATACTCACTTATGGCCGTAGTCTTCAGACTATAGACCCTTGAGTCTCGACAAAGCCGGGACGGAGCATGTTGGGGTGTCGCCGGCCAAGAGAGGGGGGAGGGGGGGGGGGGAGACGAAGAGAATATTACGGGGGGTGATGATGGGCAACGAATAGCCCGCCCGAGCAAAGACGAGAGCGTGTTGTGAACAAGGTAGCCAACGTCATGGGCAAGGGGAGGGGTGATGAGGGGGAACTGACAGTGGACAACGAATAGTCCGCCCGAGCAAGGACAAAAGATTATCGGGGAGAGAGTTTTTCGATAGTGCTACAACGCTGACGATAGCGTGCTGCGAGAACTGCACCCATGGTTCGGGACCAGCCTAACTCGAATTTCAGTAGAGTTTAGTCAATGTTACATCGGCACAATCAAGGAGAGGCCACGGCAGCGCCGGCGTCAGGGAGCCCCCGGCAAACCTCCAGCGACGATACCGTCGTCACAGTGGCGTCGGAGCAAAGGAACTTGGCAAAAGCCAGGGGGTGGGGGGGGGAAAGTAACAACGAACGACGAACAACCCGTCCGAGCAGGGACGAGCGTGCATCATTGTGCGTAAGTTGGCTACAATCAGGAGGGGGGGGGGGGGGGGGGGTACGCGATATTCATGCTTGGCCGTAGTAGTATGAGCATATGGTATAGTAGCTATTTGACCCTCGCATCCCTACAATACGTGGACGGAGTATGTAGGGTTTTCAACGACCAGGCAGACATTGCTTGCACCAAGCGCGAAGCGCCGTGAGGTGTTCGGCGAGTCGCATGAAGGGTGAGCTGTTGCATCCTACTAAGAACCGCTTGTGAGGCGGATTTGCATGTGGATGGTAGCTTCATTCAATGAGTTAATTTAATTTCGGTATCATGGCGGCTTCCAGAAACAGCAATGACCGCGAGTACCATGTAACTGCCTCGTGGGTGCCTTACCACAACCACTACCATAGGTGATACGATCATTCCCCCTGTGCGGAGTAAAAGTTCTCCACCCAGCACAAATGATCTAACTCGACCGCCAGCTGTGATCGACCGCCAAAAAAAGAAAAAAAAGCCAACAACGGTACCCTGGTGGTCTATCTCATGTAGTGAGCGGCATGTTTCACAGCGTGGTTGCCAACCGATGCCAGCCCAACCTATACATAAAATATTGAGGGGGGGGGGGGGTGCGACAGCGACGAGGGGAACTGACTATGAACAACGAATATCCTGCCCGAGCAACGGCGACACCGTGTTGAGAACACTGTTTCATCGAGAGTGTGGGCGTTCTCCTCGAGAGTGTGCCAGACCCTTGAGAAGTACCTTATAAGGAAGCGAGGGTCTACGGTGTAAAACCCACGGCCATCCGGGACAACTAGTACACCCCCACCCCCCCGAGAAACCTGCGACGGTCCGCGTACCTGTCCGCAGCCCGCGGCCTCGTGTAGCGGTGTTAGGCCTCCCCTGCCGGGGATGTTAACCCCCGCGCCCCGCTCGAGGAGCAGGTTGACAATGGCCACGTGTCCCTTGGCCGCCGCTCGGGACAGCGACGTGCTGCCGATAAGATTGGGGGGTGGCGGGGCGGGGGGAGGGCGGTACTAAGTTTTTGTTGGCTATGGGCCATTTCCCCATTAACCCTGTATCGTTTTCGAGAGGGAACACTGCTCCTACTCCTAGAAGAGACACTTCCAACATTTGGGCGATCATTACGTTCCATCCGTGTATTAAATATTTACTGTTTTACGTGTCCTATCCTGTTTCTGTTTGGCCGTCGTCTGTGGACACCATCTATCTCCTAAGACAGCGATCTTTTTCTCGCTATCATCTAGTGCGCCAAACTATTCCGTGTCACATTCGTCTAGTTTCTTCAGGTCATCGTCTATCACATCCCGTTCCTCGTTGTACAGTTCGCATTCTCCTACGGGGTGTGTGTGGGGGGGAGGGGGCGTACTCATCGTTTCTTGCCTCAATCACTAGACCATTGACCACGCATCCCTTTCGAGACGGAGCACCGTTCGCACTCCTGACAGAGGCGTCTCCAACATCCGGTCGCTCAGTACGTTTCTTCCATATATTATTACATAAACACTTCTTGCGTAGGGGGGCGGGGAGAAAGACGGGGAGCGGCAAAAAGGGGAGCCCGAGGGGGCAGGCTGCAGGAGGACGGGACCCAACCGAGCAGTAGGTATTTTGAACTGACGAGATCGGAACCGCGCGGAACCGAACCGAACCGAACCGATCCGTCGGATTCTGCAAGGAGAAACAACCGGCCCGAACCAGGGTATGGTTTGTAATCGTGAAACGCCCAGCTAAAACTGAAACCCGTACAGGTTCCTCAACAAGGCGGTCTAAAAAAAAGCCGCTTGGCGCGACAGGCGAATATCACCCACAACCCAGCACGAATAAGGTGAATAAGGCGGCTTTCCCCGATAAGGCGGTCATATTGCTCTTTCTTCACACCACTTCCTCACTGGGGGACCCCTATACAGTAGTGCCAGCAATACAGCCTTGAGTCCACCCCTCTAGCACTGTACCTGCCTTTATGGAGACAAAATCGCTTCAAATTAGTACCGGGTACTGTTTGCGGAAGTACAACATTCTCCCCAAAACCTTGGGCGACGTTGTGGTTGCAGTATTATAAAGGGGTTGAATCTCCTAAGGCACGATGCGCGAGGTTTTCCACACCTTGATCCGGTTTTCCCCTTGACGTTCGCGTCCCCCCCTGCATCGAGGAAAGACAGGACGGCCATCTCGTCTCCCTCCCCGGCGGCCTTGAGGGCCACCTGGGCCTGACCATAATCAGCGCGGGGACAGAGGACGACCAGAATTACAGGACGCCCAACACAGAGTCATCCCACAGAGTAGGGGTGAAGCGGATTCTAAGAACTTTCTGAGCTCCTATCGGGAGGAGCTCTATGTATCACCATCACCCGAAACACGAAGGTCGAAGGCATTCAATCGCGCAACCCGGCCAACGCCTTTACGCGCTAGTCCTAAAACAAATCTAATCCGCAAAAGGACTAGACTAACCGGTAGTTGCTCACACGAGGAGCTCCACCGGCCAGAAACGTTGCACCCACAAAAATAGCAGCCTCGACCGTGGGATGACTCTGTAGCTAAGATAATAACAAGCAGGGAAACCTAAGAAAGGAAGGCTGGTATTCTCAGGAGAAATAAGAGATCCGGGAGCCGTCATACTGAAAGTTGGTGTAGAGACGCACCTTCTCCCAAAATAAGGGACTCTGCTTTGGATCAGTAGTTTCTATTCTTATGCTGTATGTAGGTGCCCTGTACTGTACCCCTTGTCCCTCTGATTGACGGATTGGATTGGTTTGGCACACGAACGGGTTGGCCTATCGCGCACGTGCCTGATGGCCGCCGTCCTGCCGACAAAGTTGTTGTGCGGAGGTCAGCGCTTGTTGATTATTACCTGGTGCTTTCCTTCATGTGACACCCCGACCCCAGCGGTACAGAGGCAGCAGCAGCAACAGCAGCAGTAGCAGCAGCAGCAGTAGCAGCAGCAGCAAGAGAAACAACATCACAAACCATCAAGACCACCAGTATACACAGCTCTCACCGACGCCTTCATATCGCCGGTACCCCCCCCCCCCCCCGCACGGCCGCTCACGACATTCATCCAGTTGCCCACCGTAGGACCCCCCCTAAAAAGCTTCCGCGAGGACCCCGCCAGCGACCCCTTCCACGACCCACCCGCCGACCCCGATCCCCTCCACGGAGGCGGCTCACTACCGCCTTCTTTAAAAGACACCGATGCAGATCGCCTCATCGTGGGACGTCGGGGGGTGGAGTTAGATTTTGACCCTAGACCCATGCGGCCCCTGCCCCTGAAGCCCCCCTCGCTCTTAGCGCTCTTGGCGGGGCTTGGGAAACCCGTGGAGCGGGCGGAGGAGCTGGATGGGCTGTAGCCATCGGTTGATCTTGTCCCTCTGAAAAAGTGTTGTGGAATGGATAACGACATGTCAGGGAGGGGGGGGGGGGGGGGTACTCATTTTATGCGCAGCCGTAGAGGTATGATCAAAGGGAGGGGCGGGGGTGGGGGTTACTGGATGGGGTACAGCTATCGGTTGACGTCGTCCCGTCTGAGACGGGTTTGTGGAATATGGCGGCATGTCGCAGGGGGGGAGGGGGAGATTTGTTAGATTGGATGGGCTGTAGCCACCGGTTAATCTGGTCCCTCTGAAGGGGGTTTGTGGAATATAGTTGCATGTCGGGGGGAGGGGCGGAGTATATGGCCTCTTTAAAACGGTTGTATGGAACATATAGTGGCATGTTGTAGGGATGGGCCGCAGGGTGGGGGTGCACTCATTCAACGGGAGGGGGAAGCTTTTCCATACTTTTATGCGTTTCTCCTTTTGGTGTTAGCGGGGTGTGGATAGGCTGTATTCACCGGTTGATCCCACCTTTCTGAGAAGGTGTGAAGAATATGGTGACACAAGTAGGGTCAACCGGCATAACTCTGAATTCAGCACTGATTGATTCTTGGTGTGCGCTATCACTACACAATGGCTATTCACAGCTATTAACAGCTCCCTCGGTGTTGGCTTATTGACCGCCTGCATCCCGCGTTTCGACCATAGCTTGCCCACACCACGAAAAAATCGCAATGACTCTACCACGGCACCACGGCACACTGGTGTGCGCCCGGAGAAGGTCGATTAATCACCCCTTGGGGTTTTTCACAAGAAAGACACCTCAGCCACAAGGATTTCGTCCAAGCTCCTATTTGCAAGCTACGTATGGCATATAAATCGCGATTGCTACTGGATGTGTATGACCGCGTGAAGGACATATCACAGACCAACCCCCCCCCTAGGCGTGGTAGCATCAGTGTCAACAGGACCATTCCACAAAGACAGTCAACCTACTACTGCACATTCATTCTGTGCACGGACACTATTGTAGATTTGGCGGTTTCTTCCTCGTCAAGAAAGTGAAAGGTGCTTCTTCTTGCAGCAGAGCTTACCACTTTTTCGACAACATGGTTGACGCACACTGTGTACGAGACGTACGAGAAGAGGGAGGTTTCACCGCACGTTGGGTTGTTGCGTTTCATTGGGTTAGGGGTACGTTTTGCGTTATTTCATTTTTTTTTTTTCAAAGCGCCGTATTCAATGACCTCGCCACTTCACCAATCCGCGCAAAAACTTGCAGCAGCCCGCCCCGGCTAACAAAAGCGCCAACGATACTATTAAGATACGGTACGAACTCTGAACACATATCCGTTCCCCACCGAAAACCCCGCGCCCGTCCCGATCCGATTGCCGTTAACGAATAGTACCAGGTACCGTACCTGGTACTATCAACCAGGTACGGCACCTGGTAGTATGGTTATAGTATGATTACGGGGGAACATACTATAGTAACCAGGACCAAATATGGTAAAAAAGAAACACGTGAATATTGAATATTGAATATTCTGATCGTGAGGTCTTTATTTATTTATTTATTTACTCCGGAGTATTTATTTTTCCATCCCATTGATTATCCTCGCACTACTCTCGCCCTCCCTCCCGGTATTAACTCAGATCCGGGGTCGCATAGCGGGCCCTCTTCCCTTCTCTCCACCACGGTACGTGCCTTCATTTTTGTCGGGAGAAGAACTCACCATTTTTCTTCCCTCGTCGACTAGCGTCGAATTGTGCGTGCCCACGCTGCTAGGCGCTCTCAGCAGTTGACCATTTTTTTTTTGGCATTTTTGCAAATAAGGTCGTATTCAATCGGTCGTACTCCCAGCTGACTTTTTTCAAATTTTGTAAAATAAAGTCAAAATCTCACCACGGTGGGAGTTGAACCCAAGGACCAACGCTAGTAGTATTCGAGGGTAACCACTAGACCACCGGGGCGACCGGGTCTGCTTACCATTAATACCGTCCTCCGCAATAATAGGTATTTCAGTATTACTGGTACAATAGCAGCAACAGCAGGGGTCCCCCAACAAGGCGGTCTGAGTAAGGCGGTATCCCGATATAAGGCGGTCTGAGTAAGGCGGTATCCCGATATAAGGCGGTCTGAGTAAGGCGGTATCCCGGTATAAGGCGGTCTGAGTAAGGCAGCATCCCGATATAAGGCGGTCTGAGTAAGGCGGTATCCCGACATGAGGCGGTCTGAGTAAGGCGATATCCCGATATAAGACGGTCTGAGTAAGGCGGTGTCTCGATATAAGGCGGTATCCCTGTATAAGGCGATATCCCGATATACGGCGGTCTAAATCGCTTGACGCGGCAGCGAAATTGCACTCAAAACCTGGGACGAATAAGGCGGCTTCCCTCTACAAGGCGGTCATTGCCTGGAATGAAGGAGGCGGCTTCCCTATACAAGGTGGTCATTGCCTGGAATGAAGAAGACGGCTTCCCTCTACAAGGCGGTCATATCGCTCTCTATACCACACCACCGCCTTACCGGGGGACCCCTACTGTGCTACTACTGCACCACGGAACACCAGCTTGGCGGCAGCTGATGCGCTCCATGCTGGCGTTGGCGTACCGCGATCTGTCCGCGCATCTCCGCGTTCCTACCTAACAACCTGGGGTACCGGAATACCGCACCGGCTTTACTACCCCGTACAGCATACCCGGTACGGTACTGTACGGTACGGTATGGTACCGCAGTGCCGGTACCGGCGGCCTAATAAGAAACCGGGAAAATGGCTCAGGCTATATATCCTACTAGAGAAAGAGCGTAACGCAATATGTTTTTCTTATGACCGCACATGACCGCTCTGCAATTTCTTATTTCTCCGGAAACAACAAACTCATGTATATATAGCAAAGTATTCCCCGTTTTCCATACCTCGTCCCAGATAATAACCTAGACCTCTTGTATTAAAAGGCTACTGGAATTCTCCGGCAGAGTTTATTGTGGGGTGAATGAACCGACGTAGTAACAGCTGCTGCTACTGCTGCTGCAGCTGCTGCACACAAGTATTCTGCGGTCGCTTGTCAGCAAGGAATGAGCCGCTTATTATATACGAGACATGGAAAGAAACATGTACTAGTGGGATACAACAGGAGAGAAAACATGAAAAATTGTGTGTCCGGCGTGCGGTTCCAGTATTAGGACAAGGGTTTCGGGTTTAAAACGCCACACTATCTAGCCCAAACCCCAACCCCAAACCCCCTGGCCGACCTGTATGGAATTTGCTAAGGAAAAACATCCGGCAAATAAATATGTTCGTTAAAAAAATGTCGACCATAATCGCAATTCACACGTATTTTTCTTCGCCATCTCCACGCTAAATACCGACGTACATTTATCGACGGGCCCCGCATGTACTACTGCAACGACCGATCGACAACCGAGGCTTGGATTAACTGGGCCACGATTATTTCTAGAATAGCGGCAGCGTAACCTACTACTAACCAGGGGTTTTCACGGGTCGGGTCGGATCGGGTCGGGTCGGATCGGGTCGGGTCAGATCGGGTCGGGTCGGATCGGGTCGGGTCCGGTCGGATCAAGTCCGGTCGGATCGGGTCGGATCGGGTCCGGTCGGATCGGGTCGGGTCGGGTCGGATCGGGTCGGGTCGGATCGGGTCGGGTCGGATCGGGTCGGGTCGGATCGGGTCGGGTCGGATCGGATTGGATCGGATCGGATCGGGCCGGGTCGGATGTGGTCGGATGTGGTCGGATGTGGTCGGGTCGGGTCAGGTCGGGTCGGGTCGGGTCGGGTCGGGTCGGGTCGGGTCGGGTCGGGTCGGGTCGGGTCGGGTCGGGTCGGGTCGGGTCGGGTCGGGTCGGGTCGGGTCGGGTCGGGTCGGGTCGGGTCGGGTCGGGTCGGGTCGGGTCGGGTCGGGTCGGGTCGGGTCGGGTCGGGTCAGGGTAATCCGACCCGACGCGCGAGATGTGAAGGCTCTTGACCCGATCCGTTCCGACCCATGATGCTTCGAACCACCTCCCGGCCCGACCCGACTCGACACGGGAGAGTTTGGAAAGGTCCCAGCCCGACTGGTGGGTGGTGTCGTGACCCCGTCAAACGCCAGCCCTGCTATGAACCCCTGTGGGAAAATATACCGACCCCCCCCCTCCCCGTAAGACTTGAGCATCGACCTCGACCGCCAAAAAGACGCAGCCCGGACCACTGAGGCAAGGGATTTGTCCTAACCTCAGTGAAAAAAGGAGCTGTGCGATAACCGTGTATCATAGCATGTTGATACCAGTACTCTAGTTGCATTAATAGCGGTATTAATAGCGGTATTCCAGGCACAATTCGAGGGGAGTCGACGAGGGATGAAATAGCCGGAATCTCTTCCCGCGATACAAAACGAAGGCGCGTGCCGTACTGGGGAGGGGGGAGAAGAACGTGCTTGGTGATCCCGGACCTGAGTTACGCCTAGGGAGGGAGAAAAGGAGAAAGGAAAAGCACGAAACTAATAGAAGGGATTAGCAACCGAAAAACAAACAAAAAAAAGACTGGAGCACGCCCTTCCTAGACAATATCGATAACACATAATACCGCAATCAATTGTCGTGTTATTTATCGCTATGCACGGGTCTCAAACGGGTTAGCATAATAGCCGAGGCTTGGATGAGCTGGGCCACGTTATGTGTAGAATAGCTGCAGAAATACACTCCTTTCGAACTAGTAATATTACGCTGCACAGCAGCTCGGTCATTAAATCGACGGCACCTTTTCCTCCCGCGCCTACGGGCCGCGGCGGACCTCTTCCTCGCTCGAGTTAAAACCGCGCCCTTGCGCAACTGGTCACCTTTGAACCCTCGAAAAAGTACTTATAACTCGGTCCGCCGTCGACCACGGCCCTCGTTTTCAACCGGCCTTCTCTTATATTTTACCGAGCATGCCGCACACATGCTAGGGTATGGGATACATCTAAAAAGTCTTTTGGCTTCCCCGCCTCCTAAGCAGCTCTACTACATTCTCACCCCAAGAAACGACTGACTAGACTATACGAACACCATGAAAAAAATGCAGCCCAGTCAACAACTGTCAACAGGTCCAATGCCCTGGAGTAGGTATAGATCGACCACCACAACAACTACTCCTACCATTCTAAAACACAGATGGCGTTCCAACGACGTCGCGTAATGCCTCGGCTGAGGAAACCCGTCAATCACAATTGTTTTCATCAACATTTGCCACCCCTAACGCAGGATAATTCGCCGGCGGACGGTTGGCTGGCTCAAAAGGAGACCCATGAAGCAAAGCAGGCGGGGGGGGGAGGGGGGGATGATGAAATGATGAAAATCCGAGAGGTCCCGTTCCCCTTTCTTGGGCAGCACACTCTCTCGTACAGAACTTGTGCGCCGTTGCAATGCCCCCCAGGATATCGTAGCGCCAAGATCCCCCTCACAAGAAAGAAACCCCACAAGAAACTCATCTTGACATTTCTGACGAGAAAAAAAGGAAATACTGAAGATATCCGCAAAACATTAAAAAAAAAAAAATACACGGACATTTCCGGGAAAACAATATATTCGGGAGCGGTTGTATTGGAGTTAGAGTCGAACACACCCCTTTCTGAAAAAAGAACAACAGACGACGCCACAATCCCGGGTTCATAGACGAATGTATATATATATATTCGATGGACATCGGCAATAATAAGAAGTTGAACAGAGGCAATGAGAAGAGGGAATGCTAAACCCTATGCGCGATGAAAATATCGGCAAGTACCGGGGGGAACAGAAGGGGAAGACACCCGTGACCACAACCTTGTGGCTTGTTCAGAAGGTCGCCGAGGGTGAAAAGCTCTTACGAGTTGAGCTAGCGAGTAAAAGCGATTGTAAAAAAACAAAAACAAGTCTTGGAGGGCAGGTACTCTGTAACCAGCAATAATAGGAGCAGTAGTACTCGCAGCGGAATCGGATGGATTCATAGGATAGATAGTCGCTCGGACAACACCGCCGTGTCAAATCGTCAGTCATCCGTCCATGGAGCATAATCGGAGTAAATACACCATCAACGGCATTTTTGGTCTTCGTGCATGCACGACAATATACAAAAAAAAAATTACCAGGTGCGTTTCAGGTGTAAGATCGAGGAACTCGTCTGAACCCGTGTTTGCAAGCTGTGTGTGATGCTTCGATCGAGCGTGCTAATCCGGCGTGTGTATGTCCTCATGGTCTTCGTTTTTTCGATTCTTCCGTCTGCTGTTGTTGTGATTGGCAGTCATGTTGCGTATTGGTTGGTGGCAAACCAAACAAAATACAAAATGGCCAGGGCAAACAACCGAACAGAAGGAAGGGCTGCTGTTGTTGACGATTTTTTCCTCCGGACTCGCTGGTTGGTCCTACGACGCATAACTAGTAGGGTACACATTACTACTCGTATCAATATACTATTTAATAGAAGGGAATGCAACACGAGCCCTTTTAACACCGCCATAGTTACTCTGACACTAATTCCAAGTAATAGCTTGTTCCTAGCTTGTCCCTAGGAACAGGCGCGCAGTTCTAAAAGAGTTACGAGAGGCGTAGACTATACTATTTAATAGGTATTATTATTATTATTATTATTATTATTATTATTATTATTATTATTATTATTATTATTATTATTATTATTATTATTATTATTATTATTATTATTATTATTATTATTATTATTATTATTATTATTATTATTATTATTATTATTATTATTATTATTATTATTATTATTATTATTATTATTATTATTATTATTATTATTATTATTATTATTATTATTATTATTGTTGTTGTTGTTGTTGTTGTTGTTGTTGTTGTTGTTGTTGTTGTTGTTGTTGTTGTTGTTGTTGTTGTTGTCGTTGTTGTCGTTGTTGTTGTTGTTGTTGTTGTTGTTGTTGTTGTTGTTATTAATATTTTAATTCTTCGGCGGATGGAGAAAAATAAAGCTTAAGCAACTCAGCATACTTCCACGTATTTTCACACATGCTGTGTGCCAATTGAACTCAATCGATTTCGAAATGCAGCGTAATAGCTGGCGTATCCTCATTCTTACTTGAGAAATAAAAATACACGACAGCTGCCGTGAGATCGACGATAGGATTTATTCGAAAGGCATTCGCAATAGCCTGCTAGTGATAGCTCAGCAGTGGTCACCGACCAGCCCTCTAATCAAATTACCGCGCGCCCTCCAATTCTTGTCCACTGACATTTGTTCGTAGGGCGAAATACACGTTTCGGCCTAAAACGCATCGAACCAGCTCGACTTTCCTCATGTACATCAAGTATCCCAATTGAAGCACCCCTTCAATGACGCTAGGCCAACCATTTTCCATTTGCCTTTCTTGAAGGCTTTAGAGCTCCAGGACCCCTCCCAATGCTAATTCCAAGTGATTTGTTACCAAGCACGGGTTTCCAGTGGCGAAGGCGTTGAGCCAACCATTTCTCACTTTTCATCTTAAGCCAACCATTTATCATCAGGTTATGATGTGGGGACAAAACACTTGGGATTATAGACTAGCAGGTATACCCTTCGTACTGTGTCTACTGTGTAGATACGGTAATCATGAAAGGGATTAGAAAAAGGTAATGTCTATTGGACCAACTCGTCAGCGCGCGACAATTGAGCTTGCATGATCTGGTCGGCGCAAAAAGCGGTGTGATGTTATTGATGGCAGCCCGTGTGATATCATGATATCATACGGTGGTATTATTGTGATCGCATGCTTACTTGCCACACGGCTATAATACGTATATACGTGTATCTATCTATTATGGTTGCTATTTGCAACCCGTGCCTTCTGTCGAGCACACACTTTGCGACTACGAGTCGGGCTCGCGATGCCCTATTGCTGGTGGTATCGCTACCGCAGGTGCTATTGAAACTCACTATACTACTTCTACGCTGGCTTTGCTACAAGCGTACTACCACGCCACTTCTGACCACCCTTCGTTCCCTTTTCTCTCTCTTTCTTTCCATTTTTATTTTTCCTTTTTTTTCCTTATTTCCTGTTCTTCTTTTCTTTCTTCCCTGCAAGTTGTCTGGTGAGCTGGCTTGCTCTGGTTGTGTTCCGCTTTCATAGTGATGGCGTTTGGCGTTGCATGGGCAAACAAACCTACTGTATTTGCAACGTACATATCTTGTCTTGTTCGTTGTGACCGCAGAGCTTGTCTCTCTAGGATGATGCATCGGCGCGGGCACCGTTTGTTCTGTATCTGTACACAGATGGGCGGAAAATACACAGTTTAATGCAAAAATCAAACACACACACTCACTCACTCAACCACTACTTTACTGCGTCAAACTTTGGAAGTTACGAAATGCTTGCTCGATTTAAACATTTGTTTAGGGCTGGGTACAGACGCGCACACTGACCGGCGTAGCCAGCACAACATATAGGTCCGGTCGCCCCGGTGGCGTATCAGACTATCCTTGAGCCTGGTATAGGTCAGTTTCGTGAGTTCGAGTCCCCCCGAGTGCATACTCGTACAAATTTTGGTAGGGACGTTTTCTTGTGCACAAATTGCCTTGCGGAAATCGCGAGAGCGTGATTTAGCAACATCACTAGATGAAAAATCGACGAGCAGTGGGATTGCTGAACCCTATGCGCGATAAAAAATGAAGGCCAGAACCGGGGGAGAGAAGGGACGACACCTGTGACCATGGCTTGTCCAGAAGCTGGAGATTACAAGTGTGAAAAAACACACGAAAAAAGAAACAACCAAAACAAAACTGATATTCTGTCAAAAACAGCAGCCACATATCAGATTCCCTCAGTGTACGGTTCCCGCGAGCGATCGACCCACCTCAGGTTGGCCAAGGGGCCCCGCCGATTTGCCTTTTTGGTTGTTTGAGATTTTCGGTTCACCGCCCGTCTCAGTTCGGGGTCAGCACGGGTTCGGGTTGATTGCGGCGTGGGTGGCAAATCTACAGAGAAGCGTGGCCGGGTACTAGCCGGTGACAATCACTCGTCCATCGTGCTCCAAGCACCCCCCCCCCCCGCTCCCTAAGGCCGCGGATAAAATGAGCACTCCCCTAGCCCCCATGTTCGTAGGAATGCGAGGGTATACGGTTCCGCCGGCGACGGGCATGCATGGTACGACGCTCACCCCCTTCCCCCCCAGCGTCCTCCCTCTCGCGTTTGCTCATTCCTTCAGTCGTCATTTGTTCCGTTGAAGGACAAGCTTTTTTGTGTGAGAAGTCGTCAAGTTTCGGCATAGCCTGGTACCGTTTACTACTGTTTTGAACATACTGGTGCCCTCAGCCAGTGCAAATGTACCGCCAGTTTTACCGGTGGCACATACTGTGGCAGTACCCAGGCGTGCTATTTCTCCACATTGCTTTCATTCAGTGTGGGCCACACCCTGCCCCACATAAGCCTGGCACGAAACAACTTGCTTGTGTCCAGTACAGGACACCTAACTAAGAAATAAGGTAATACGAAAGGCAGGCTCATAGCTAACGAAAATATAATAAATCGTTAGGCCTTTATATGGGGAGGACGGGGAAGGGGGGGAGGGGGGAAGGGGGGGAGGGGGAAAGGGGGGGAGGGGGGAAGGGGGGGAGGGGGGAAGGGGTGGAGGGGGGAAGGGGGGGAGGGGGGAAGGGGGGGAAGGGGGAAGGGGGGGAGGGGGGAAAGGGGGGAGGGGGGAAGGGGGGGAGGGGGGAAGGGGGGGAGGGGGGGCGTCATGCTTAAGAGACTCAAGTTTGGGTCTGGCCATCACCGTCTTGAACTTTGTGGGCCTTCCAATGGCCGTCACAAGATAAGATAAGGCCGCCCTGACTTTTTCGCCATGTTGCGTTCTCTCCCCAGTGCCATTGATGATGCACTTGATACCCTCTATGAGCCCAATGCCGTCTTTAGTCAGTTCCTAGGGTCTGCTAGTATGACATTTTTTTCTCTTTTCTTTTCCTCGCTTCCTCTTCTTGTCTTGTCTTTTCTTGCTTTTCTTGTCTTTTCTTTTCTTTTCGGTTTTTCGGTTTTTCGCTTTCTTGTCTTTTCTTTCCTTTCCTTTATATTCTTTTCTTTTGTTTATTTAACTTTTTCCAATTGACTTGCGTCTGTCGTGCGTATGCGTAGTGATAGGTACTACGTGCAATATATACGTGGTAGCCTTTCTTGGGTGGCAAGCGGTATAGTCGGTTTTTCCAGGCGCGGGTAGTCAGACGTATGCACCAGTATGGACCTGGCACATCGTAGGCTGACTCCCGATTTCACTTTTATATGTTTCTAGTGGAGACATGAATCGCGCCAGCTGTGATATATGCGTGTACCACCTTGGGTTGTTTGTGTTTTTCCCCTAGGGTATTCCTCAGCTCCAGAGTGACCGGAGCCTGTCCTGTGACCACGGACTTGATTGTGCGAGTTAATGTGAGAACAACAACAACAACAACAACTGGAGTCAGTGTAGAACCAACTCTATTCTCAAGAAAGAAACCCAGTGTCGGTCATTATTTCTGTTTCTTACATCGAGGTGTCCCGTACTAATGTACTGCTGGCGGTGATGTAAAGACTTTTGAGATTAGAGAGTTCGGTGGCGGTTACTATTCCGGAGCTTGCCGGAATGAGGCTAACACACTGACCGACTGCTGCTGCGCTGCCCCCTCCCCAAAAATGCAGGAGGCGCCCGCTAAAAAACGCACTCGTGTGCCCTCGCTATCACTAGTGCTTTGCCTTGCCATGCGACAACACCCGACTACAGCGGGACCCCGCACTATACCGGGCTAACGCGGTAGTCTGTACCCAGGACGAGGTCGCGACAAGCGATTTTCACCGCACTAAACAGGCGCCCCGCACAAAAGGATGCCCCACGAAGAAATGCCAATTTGGACGTCGATCCCCAATTATTATTTTGTTGTTCTCTTTTTGTAGTGCCTGATATTGGCGATTGTATGTACGGATTTAGAATGGCACCCGACCTTGAGCACCGCCGTTCCTTCGGCCAATGCTCTTATTTATCGTGAGAACACGCTCGAGCTACAGAGTACCTAAGTTAATTTTTCTCACCAGGTACCAGGTACGATCTTTCTTAGGGCATGGATTCAGAATAGCGTCCGACTTCGAGCGCCGTTTCCATGTTTTCAAGACCCTTTTTTAGCGTGAGGCCACGAGCTTCAAGTTCGTGCAACCGAACATCACTTGTTATTGGTAGGAGCGGGCGCACCTCTGCAATCTGTGTTGTGTATTGCCTCTATAATAATACTGCTGTAACGCGAAAGCTTCTGAAACAAAAGTTGTAGCGAGGAGGTAGAGCGCTATGCATACGTATAAACGTACACATTACGCACGAGTACCCACGTAAGCATGTTTCTGCACAGCTCCATCATCAGTAAATATTCGCAGCATTATTTAATACCCTGGTACCTGGTACCAGCCAGGTACCGGCACTTATCAATAGCATTGTATTATTATACCATGGCAACAGCCTAGAGCTCCATGCCGACGGCATGCTCGCTCACGGACAGATGGAAGAATGGATGGCCTTGCTGCTTGATAATCGTAGTGGCGTGCTAAACTACCTGTGGTACAGGCTGCTTGCCGTATCATAGTGCACGCGCACGATATCACATGCCAGCATTTTAAATACAGTTAACAATCAACAACTCTCCTCATGTGATACCTCTCGTAAGGCTTCCACTCAGCCTGTGCTCCACGGCGTCATCTACTTACGAAACAACGTTGATTGAGTTGTGTGTTTAGTTTTTTTGCGGTCTCTTCCAAGCTTGGCGGAGAATCGAGGAGAACACAGCAGTGTACGGCAAACAGGAGGCTACAAGAGCAGCAGCATACTCGGCGCCGATCGAGACCTATACCGGTCAAGCCTCTACCACTCTGCTGCTGCTGCTGTAGCAACAACAATGGAACACAAGCTGTCTATTCTATGCTGTGCTGCTTTTGTTCCATGCACGGCCCTCTCGTCTGTACTTCTATCGTACCAGTACCACTATTGACGCAAATATAGATATCGTTATAATATTATTATCAAGATAAAACGTTTCTTACATTTAAGTCTATGATGGCACTGGGTGTCACGCATATTTCGATTGTACTCTATTTTTTAAACGAAAATTAATGGATTTTTTGAGGGAAGAAATTCGGATCCCAAAACAACCAACATATATCCTGCATCATCACACATCACGAGAATCAGAATGCAAAGAACACACCAAAGCAGCAGAATAGCAGAGGGTGGACCGGAGTGCAACGTCCTCGGCTCACCTTGTACGCCTTTGACGAGGGCTGATCGGACCGAGGGATATCGTCACGGAAGACCCTCCAGCTGTTGCTGCTGCTGCTGCTCCTGTTGCTGCTGTTGCAGCTGTGGGCGACAACCTCACAGGAGCAAGCTCTCCTATCTCCTCCATCCCGGTTCGTTTTTTTCGCTGCTTTTTAAAAAATCAAAATGGCTGCTGGGGAGGCGTCGCTGCTGCTTGATGCGTGCACGAACAAAGCTGTGCTTCAGCGGGCAGCATGCATGGGTCGGGCAGGTGTGGCTGGGGAGTGTTGGCGGGTCAGTTATTCGTTGGTGCTCCTGCTCCTATGCCTGGCTGCTGCAGTGCTGCTGCTGCGGCTGCTGCTGCTGCTGGTGCCCGTTATTTTTAACTTGCTTTTTGAACCTTTCAACCATTTTAATTTTGGAGTTCCAACGAATGTGAAGGCGGTACCAGAAGGGGGCTAAAAACAAAGCATCACATCCGCCGCCGGCTCGCGCTACCACTGCGCAGCCACCTCGCAGCACAGACCCCTCTTTGCGTCGTCCGTATCATACGTAATAGCCCCTCACAATGCCTAGGTCGGATCTCTACCTGCATCGACCGTCGTCTTTAGATCCCAGCCGAACATTGAGCAATGTTTACACCGGGGAGGTTTTCGTTTCTCGTCGTGTATCTTCGTGAATGAGTTACTACTCGAAACTCGAAACATGTCGACCGCTGTCGTTTCGTTTCTGCCGAAAAGTGGCGGGTAGCGTGAATCCACAGGTTCTATTATAGATTCTGGATCTATCTGCATACCTGCACTGATGAATGTTAGACCTACATGTACTATCGTAAACCAATCATACCGCTTTATCATGAATCAGCACCGCGCTGCCATGCTGCCATCTGCTATCTGAGGTTTCGGCCCCAAACGGACAAATGAAATCACCGCCTGTGCTCGGATCGTATTATTAGACTAGACTAGTCCTATAGCCGCCAGATCCTAACGGCCTGTGCTTTGGCGCTTGCCCTCACCTTCCAAGAATTGTAGATAGTTTGTGACCATAGAGCTTGTATATCTCTAGGATGAAGAATCGGCACGGGCGCTGGATATGCTGCTGGGTGTCAATGGACGTGGGCACGTAGAAAGAACAAGAACACACACCCTGCATGGAACACACGCATTGTAGTAGCTCGAAACGTAGGGGGGTTTCGTCCACGTATGGTATTAACCGGGTAGTATCTTTATGTCGGGTACATTATATCGTAATGGTCTGCCTTTTGTCCACCTTTCAATGGGAAATGACTCGACATGGAGCGGAGGCCTCGTCCATTCGTGCAGCACGATGTGTAGTAGTTTCAAGAAGCGTGCGCGAGTGCAACGATATGATGGGCACTCCGTGGGTGGACGCGACTCGCCCGTTTCATATTGTCGTAGCAGAGCGGTGGGCCAAAGACAGAGACCTTTTCTGAGCACAGCTTTCTGAAAACACCAGCAATCGCGTCCCCCGCTTCGTCGGCATACTAGACTATATATAGTGCTAGGTGGGTGAAACACGGAGAGCTTCTGATCACTTTGCGGAGTGTGATTTCGGGCGTTGGAAATGGTGCAAAGTCTGTCGTTTAGATTTGCCTGCGTACGCTCTCTGGATTTAGCGTGAGTCAAAATAAGCTCTGCCATTTTTTTGTCGTGGGCACACCTTCTTCTACCGCGCGTAATTAAATCATGAAGCTGTGGAATTTCGATGAAACGGGGCAGGGGCGCCCACACGTGCACCCATGTGTGGGTTCACGTCTCCGAATATCACCACATACATGCTTCTACCGATGCGTACATCATCACACTATACGTAGCACTGATCGGTTTCCGTTCCACATGTATTCTTTGTTGTTGTTTTTGTTGTTGTTGTTGTTGTTGTTGTTGTTGTTGTTGTTGTTTCCACATTAACACGCATGATCAAGTTCGTGGTCACAGGACAGGCTCCAGTCACTCTGGAGTGGAGGGGTGAAGGGAAAAACGTATACATCATGTAGCTGACGCAATTCATACCTCCGCCAGAAATAAAAAACAAAAAAGTGAAATCGGACCTGGTAGATCTCATCATGTGTGGATGTTATCGGCGGGTACTATTTTTTTTTTTTTTCGAGAATTGGGTGTATCTGTCGTTCACATCCACAGCAACTATTAATATTGTTGGTGATTTTTACTAATGAGTTCGTTTGTTGGATACCAGGTACACCGTAATTAGTTCCGCCAAACTTAGCGCTTCAGGTAATGTACACCTGATACGTCGGTATAATGTGATGTTTTTCATTACGACGACGAAACACCTTCGTATTATTGTTGATGTCATTTGGTATAATTTAAATATTATTAGACTTTTCGATTTTCCTTCCGACAATGGGCAGTTCACAGTTAAGTATGAACGCAAAAACTAACACAATGCGTCGAAGCATGACACACGTTGCACGAGCGCCCATGTACAGCAACTCGAAGCTCTGAGCTCCTGCATAGACAACTCAGCCTGTCCCACCGTTGTCCCTCCGCAGTCTGATTCGACAGCTACGACGACACGATCACCAGCCATCACCATCAGCCAACACATACTATCAAGCAGGTTCAACACACATGAGCGCACCTTTTCCTTAGCCATGTATGTGGCAGACCCCGGAACGTCTGGACCAGCGCCTTGTGTGTTAACCGAAAAATAAAGTTCTTCGGAACACCCCCCCCACAATGACGGCTTGTGGTGGCTCGGAAGCTCTTTGCTTGATGTCTGCTCGTCTGCGCAACCCACGACCACCCACGGCCATAGTGTTCAATACAAGCAGCTACGCACTGACTACAGGTCACACGGTCCGTACGTAAGTATGTCCCACTGCTGTATGGCCTACATTAGCACGATTCCAATTCTTCCATACTCGGCCGCCTAGCTGCGGTCCTCATTAGAATACCATGCATTGCGTCGAATACTACAACCCACACCTGGTGTATTCTCCTTCCCTGTGTGCGCGTATATATATAGACTACATATTTATTACGCACTACTTACCGTCCCCCGTTCACGAACCATGCTCATAAGGAGTGCGTTGTATCACATAAGCAGGAGCACCTTTGAGGACCTGATGACTTGGAGGACTGACCACAGCAAGTGGGTATACCATCGTGGTATTATCTCGTTAGTTCGGTGCCTTGGCAGGCGACGATACTCGCACTAAAGTCAAACCTCGCAATATCCCGAGATGGCGCAGTGCCATGTTATTAGTACTCTATATAGGACGAGCAGGTCGAGATCCAAGTGACTCCCACCGCCCTAACCTGGTGCACCGCACTAATCAAGGCTACGGTAGGGTGGTCACGTTTTTGTTTTTTGTTCACCGGCTAGAGGTAACTCGCGCGAGTGACCCCATATGTCCCTTTGCGATCTTGATATTTCGTGAGCTGTTCTAATTTTGCGATATTAATCCGTGCGTGGTACCATGGTAATCTACGCTGCGCCTAAAACAACCGTCTAAAGTGATTTTGTCCGTTGAGATACGGTCAGTCGTGCTATTAATAGTGGCTCAAAACCGATAGATAAAATGGGGGTATATCATAAAATCATCGTAACATCATAACACCGTCATATCATCCCCCCTAACATGGAGCCTTTTGGTCTAGACTGGGACATTGCACTAAAGGGTACTGCACTAACGCGGCACCACGGCTGGACCTAAACCGGCGCTTCTGCGGGCCTGCAGCATTGTTGCTTGCTGCCGCCTGATATTACTGCTGCTGTTCTTTTGTTCTGGTTCTTCTTCTGCGTCTTCTGCTGCTACTGCTGTACTTGTGTAGGGGCGCAACTCATCACCCCATCGAACGTGCTCACCGTGTAAACATACGAGAGGATCGCGGATATTCGTACAAGTGGAGCAAACTTTTGTGACCACGGGAAAAGAGCATGAAGGTCGCGACCGATCGTGTGGATCACCCATCAACGCCTAGCACTTTGATCGTCTGTGCTGTTTACCCAAGAGCTGTTTCTAGCCACACACCTCTCTGCTAGCTAGCCTCCAACCGTCATCATCGACCGGAGGACACGGTCGTCAAGCTATGCACACGTTCATCGTCACACGAGACGACGGTACGGTACGGTATTAGTTTCACCTATCACTTTGTTGGCTCATCACTTGGTAGATCTCTATGCCGACACATGTTGCGATAGAACTATTATTTCATTAAGGAAAACCCCCTTTTTGCAAAAAACATTTAGTTGCTGAGGGACCGGACTCCTTAACCTATTAATAAAATTGTAGGAATGTCGGTCTTGTTTCGTCGCATTATCAATACCTGGTATTGTTTTTGACACCTAAGCCATAAAGGGGATTGTTCATCCGGTCGCAACTATCGTTTTTATCCAAATCAGTCTTTTTTGTGGATGGTGTATACATGAAAAGATCCTGAAATTGAGGAGTATCAAAAACAAATCCTCGGTGCACTTCTACCGTAGCATTTGGCTCTAATAACGCCTTTACAACTGGAATCCCGTTTTCGGGGACCAGATTACTTGGATATAGTATATGGAGGGGTTTCGGGGCTCTAAAGGGGTTAACAACTACTGCAACTACCTCATCCACAAACGAACTTTGAGAAGCATCCCGCGCTTGTCCCGAACAGCCCCGTGACATGCTGTATATGATGCGTAGGTATTTGATGAATATATCGCATACCATATATGAACAAGGCTACGGTATGGGGGCGGGTCACTTTTGGGGGCTTTTTTTGCTGCGTAGCTCCGTGTCACTCGCGCGAGTGAGCCCCCTGTTTCTTGCGATGTTAAGCTTTCGCGTGCCGTGTTATATTTTAGCGATATGAGCAACCCGCAATGGAATGGTACAAGTTACGCTGCGCGCCGAAAAATCTTTGAAAGTATCTTCACCCGTGAGGTATTAATGGTATAGGCACTCGCGCGAGTGGTACCAGTGCAAACCCAGTAGTAAAATATGAGGGTACCCCCCCTACCGAAGCCTTCCTTCACAAATGGGGTTCCATCCATTTTGGGTGTAGTTGTCGACTTGAAGAGCCCGATCAGCTCTAAATGTGTTGTTTCAAAAGTGAGATTACCCCTCTTACCATCTGTAACGCGAACATTCGGGCACGGCAGCCTTCTTCATCACAAAGACCATGATAGGACCGGGGGAGGGGGGGGGGTGTACTCAACTTGTGCATCGCCGTCGTCGTATGACCATAGACCCTCGCATCCCTTCTGTGCCGGGACGGAGCACGTCGGGTTTTCGCCAACCCACAGGCAAACATTGCTCGCACCAAGCCCGAAGCGTCGTGAGGTGTTCGGTGAGTCGCATGAAGGGTGAACTGCATCCTTCCAAAACCCTCGTAAGACGGACTTCGGCACCTCCTTGTGCCTACTAGCTTGCTGGTGGAAGACAACGCCAATGAGTTAATTTGCTTTCTGGTGTGGCCACACTCCAGAGACAGCAATGGGTATTACTATGTAACTGCCTCGTGGGTGCCTTACCATATTTACACTTCGTGATGCGGTCATTCCCTTTGTGCGGAGGTTCGGTTCTCCACCCTGCACAATATGATCTAACTCGATAACTTGTCCATGACACATTCGTCGGTTTCTTTCAGGGGCTTGGGTTTTTGGAGACTCAGAGCCAGCCGCGATGGAGGCTGACCCTGAACGCTTGCTGCGACAGAGGTACTGTAGCACTCGTTTCGACCAAGGCTACAATGGGAGAGTCATTTTTGGGGGCCTTGTTTTATCGAGGGCTCGGCGTCCATCGGGCGAGCAACCTCCGTGTTCCTTTGGCGGCGAAAATATTTCGCGCGATTGAAAATCGGGACATGAATCCGCAATGGAATGTTAGCTAAGCTGCGCCTTACAAATATCCCGAAGTCCTTTTGTCTGCGAGGGACAGAGTCACTCGTTCGAGTCGTGCAAACCTGGTAGAGAGAATGGGGGTATATCATAACATCTCATCATAACACCATCATAACATCATCGTAACAGCATCATCACATCATCATAACATCATCATAACACCACCGTAACACCATCATAACATCATCATAACATCATCATAACGTCATCATAACATAATCATAGCATCAAGTAATAACATCGTGATAACATCATCATAACGTCGTCATAGCATCATGTAATAACATCATCACAACATCGTGATAACATCCTCATGACATCATCACAACACCACCACAACATCCCCCCTACTAATACCGCAATAGCCTTGTCCTTTGGCCAAGCTATTTCTGACAGACGAGGCTCCTCAACCAAGACATTTATGGCATTAATACATATACCCGACATCAACATCGTTGGAATACCAATGCCATTCGTTTTGTACTTAGGCCATGGGGTACAAGTTGATCGGGTTGGTCATTCAATTGTTTGTGCCTCAAAGCCGGATTTTTTGTGAAAAGTACAGCGAGACTCTCGAGCAAGGAGCGTCCGAAAATAATGTTACACCTGGCACCCCTACCGTAACATGCCGGACCCTGTAGTTCACGCGTGCTACGATAGAGGTGTACTTTTTTTTGGCGGTTTTTTTTTAACCCAAAATTGTCGGAAAAATCGGCCATTTTTGTTCACATGATTCTTGTTGCGTACCTAGGCCATGGGATTTTTCATACGCTGAAAGCTCTGCTTTTTTTTTCTTCCAAATCGGTTTTTTGGGAGAGGTCTTAAGCTCCGAAAGTGAGGGGTAGTATTGGAAAAAAAAGTGGTGCACCTCTATCGTAGAACGCGTCAGCAAAGGAGTCCTTCTACGGTAGCCCCCCCAACTTTTCTTAAGTGAAAGCGCCGGTTTCGAAACCAGGTCCCCGTCGATTCTCCTGAAATACGGTTCCCCTCGACACCACGACGTCATCGATCGATAGACCTTTGCACGCAAGAAAATATATGGATACTGTTTTTTCAAAAGTATCCTTCCTAGTGTCGAACAGCCATGAAACGTTCTTTAAAGAAAATCGCTGGTTTGGGGGGGGGGGGGGGGGCTATCGTAGAATCGGTCAGTTTTCTATGCTTGTCGGTTTCGCGATAAGCACCATTAACACCATTGAATGGTTTGATACGCTATCTAGGCTACTCAAAGTACCTTGTTCAGTGGCCTATAATAGTCGATACAGCAGGGGGTACCCCGATTTAAGAGACCCTAGGTGTAAGAGACCCACACTAAAGCGGGCGCTCTCAAGGAAACATTGCACGCTATCTGTATTGGGCAAAATCTGTTTTTGAGCACCGTGGAGCATGCCGATTTGACCGCTCTTAAGTCCCGAACGCTCTTGTCACTGACGCTCTTATGTCGGGGTGCTTACTAACTGTATGCACAGAAAATAAGGGTACCCCAGCCGCCCTACCGCAACCTTGGTCATCTGGTCAGCCCAGATTCGCGTGCGGTGCGTGGAACCGGGTGTTGTGCAGGCGATGACTCATTGTACAGGCGTGCGATGATCCTGTGGCTAACCCGTGCTACGGGAGGGAGTGATACATTTTCGTTAAACCATTTTGTTGAACGATGGGGCTCTACAGCCTAAACTCATCGGGGAGTATCATTCTTTATTTTGAAATACTATTCGTTGTGTGATACCTTGCACATGGACCTGTTCGTCGGAACCTTGTGCTTCATCTTTTTACTCAAAGGCATCAGGGTTTGGGTGGAGTATGGAGCCCCTCCAGGGGGGAACCCCCTCATATCTATAGCATACGTCTGCTGAAGCACAAGAAGCGCTAGCCGGGCTACGGTAGATAGTGGTTGCATTACCTAAGGTTTGACTGACACAGCTTATCTCTCTTGCGCCCGTCTTCACACGTGTATGGCGAATATTCGGACCTCCTGCCGTAGCAGCCTTTTGCAGAAGATCAGCCCAGGCCTGCGTGCGGTGCGTGGAATCGGGGGTCTTGAGCAGGGGCGTGGTCAATTGCGAGCCGTGCTACGGTAGTGATTGCACTGCTTGACGCGAAAAACTTTTCACAATGATGGAGCTCCTCCAAACAAAAGGCTACGCTATGGAGTGCTCAACGTAGACGTGTAAGCAATAGAAAAGACGTGAAACGATGTCAGTTCTCTTTGATGGACTGCATGATATTTCATGTCATAGTGTCATCGCCCTCTCGGGTGGTTCCCAGATATAGTGGACGCGTCCATGGCGAAAAGCATCGTGCGCACCTTGGATCATTGTGTTTTAGGACTTGTGCCATACCACACCTGGCCTAGGGCGTGATGTTTTGAGCCACGAAGAAGCAAATTGAGAACACCTCAGAGACGCCATGGGTCATTGAGGTAGGCGACTTACCCAGCGCCGGCACCCTGCGCCCCCATGGGACACCTTCACAGTTACCCAATTACGCAGGATGTTCATGTTAATACTATGTATGTGTGCTTGTGTTATGCGATTAAGCGTCACGCTGATTTCCGAATGCCAAGATCTAGGGGCTCTTTTCCAGCGCCGTGAGCCCGATGTCTTATGTCCTGTGTTCCGCCCGACGACCGAAAGCTCTGAAATAAATCCGACAATCTCCGAAATAGAGTCGTCACTTGTCAGTGGCGATATTGCTTAGACCCTATCTCCAATCAGTTTGTTGGATTGAGTTGGGTCGGGTCGGGTCGGGTCGGGTAGGTGGGTGGGTAGGTGGATTGGTGCTTCCAGACTACCACCATTGCACACAGACGATATAGTTACAACTGTTCACAGGGGGGTGAGTTCCCAGCTCGAGCTACGGTATCTTTCGTTTGGTACCTAGCCCATGTATCGGGCTTCGAAGCTTACGTTGTTTTGTCCAATACGGCAGAAGAAGTGTTTGTTGGGTGAAGCTGGGTAAAGCGTAAAGCTCCTCAGGTGAAGACCCTCATAAAAGTACCAGGTAAAGGTGCTACCCCCGACCATAGCACTTTTGACGCATGCTACGATATAGAGGTAGCACTTGTCGGCCTTTTTTTTTCTGGATGGCGGGGCTCCTCAGCCCAAAATCTTCGGAAACAGGCCATTTTTTTGGCATGATTCTCGTTGTGTACCTCTAGGCCATGGGATGTTGCGTCCGGTAGCAGTTTCATTTTCCTCCAAATCTTTTGGAAAAGGTCGTAAGCTCCCATTTTGAGGAAGCTCAGAAAAAAAGTGGTGCACCTCTATCGTAGCACGAGTCGCGTCGTGATCGGAACGTCGGTGCTACCAACGCCATTATGGGGCCCTAGCAACGCGACAGTTTTTCACTTTTTTTAAGGGTGAAAATTCATCTGTTGGGTGGACGCTGGACGCAACTTTTGCGCGCTAGATCAAGCGCCGCGTGTTACAGTACAGGACATATAGCAAGAAGCACGGAAAACGCTGGCTTACTTTGAAATTCTTATTTAGGAAGCGGTGCCTTCTACATTAATTTCAGTTATATAATCGCTCTCGAATTCACCATTTTCTTGTCTACCTCAGCCTGACTTTCTTGTTGCAAAACTTTATTTATTTCTTGGTTAGTATCGTGCATTGTTGTTGTGCACCCTTGGCGTCGTGTGTGTACACTCTCGATGTTAAGAAACAGGTATCGTCAGCCTACGGCCAGTATTTATGTTCAGTAGCGAATATGTACAGCTCCCTGTTAGCACTTGCTCCAGCGCCACAGCAGTAGTAGCAGGTAGCCTACGGAGTTGTTGATCAATGTGACATTGCCATCGTGTTCTCGTAGTCAAAATGCGTACCGCAGCATAGGCGAAACGTACATATCGTAGTCAATGCGCATCGTAGCATAGGCGAAACGCACCGGATTTCAAGTCCAGGTTACGCCGCACAGAAAACAGCAGCCCCGTGATGTTGATGTTGTTCACTACAGGAATCGCTGTCCCTGTCATCGTGGTTTTATGTTCTAGGGTGAGGGTTCAACGCAGATCGTATCTTAGGAGTATTCGAGAACTGACAAAAAAAGTTCTTGACAGTCCCGAAACCGTCTGCTGTAGGCTTGTCGAGCACAATCAGTAATCTAGACCTCGTACAGGTAGGGTCCTGGAACTAGAAACTCGGTACAAATAAGTCGAGGAAACAAGGTGCAGCACCCTCTTCTGCTTACACTTGTCATCCAGTATCTGAACTTTATCACAGTTCATCGTCCTAAGGTTTTCTTGCTCACAAGCGGCACCTTTTCCAGGCGTGATCAACTCTTCACGTCCTCGACACAGCGTGTCTGCTCGGTCGGTCTAACGGCCACTAGCACCAGTCTTTGCAGCCTACTGCAAAGTACCATCTGGTGGTATTTCTTAACACTTGAAACCTGGCCTGAAGCCTCCGAGCAGAACGATTAACAACCGTAGTATACGTTTGCTCGGAAACGGGACGGCTGGAGGTAGTGATGGTGCGAGGTCATCTGCCGAGGCTGGTGCAAGTCATCACATATGTCATCCTCGTTTTTCCGCCCCATCCATACATATTTCGAAACATGAATTTGCAGTTTTGTCCAGCTTCCTCCTTTCCGTGGCTCAGGCCAATCAGGCCCGGGGTTACATGATAGCCCCCCCTCGCCACTCTGGTGGCTACCTTCATTTTGTCGTGACGCGTGATCAGCTTTTCTTCCTTCACTGACTCCTCCTATGTGCAAATTCTTGTTCAGTCAATCGGAAGGGGAAATTGATACCGGCACTCTCATTTCTCATCGGGACTTGCCTGCATGTCCACAATTCTAAGCTGTATATAACACTTCCATTCTATTTCTCTTGGACAGCGCAAAGCGGTCACATTTTTCGAAAGGAGGGGAAAATAAGATGTACACGTTCTTCATCCGTCGTTCATATATTAGTGCGTTCATACATTCGCACACTGTACGACAAGTAGCTCACAGTTTATATGTTCGTGTTCTTAGTTTCCAATTGACTCATTATCCTGCAGGTTTTTGAAAAGTTTGGCTTTTCAAGACCTACATCCCTCCCACGCCTCTGAACTGTGAGTCTCTCATACTGATTAACACGGCAGCAGAGGAAGAGCGAGAAACGGAGATACACTGCTATCGTCGAATCCGAGACGACTCGAAATTTATGTGATTATTTTGGGTATCCGACACTGAGCAGCATGAGATCCAACGTTGGTCACTCATTTTAAAGTCCCAGAAAATATAAGAAAACGAAGAGGGGAAAAAAAGGCATGCCAAGCTCTAGACGGAAATAAATCTAAGAACAGTTTTGGATTCAAATTACAGTAGTATCCCAAGATTATGTATACCTCCGTCCATAAGGGACCAACATTACGTGTTAAACCGAGCGGGAAGATAAAAAACTCGCCGGCGGCCAAATGGTAAAGACAGAAAATGATGCCCAATCCCGCGTGTCACACGGTGCACTGTCATACACCGCCCACCTTGCCCCTGCCGGAGAAGGGAGGGGGTAGGGGGGAAAATGCGACAGGGTAACCAAGGAAACCCCGAGGCAGCTTTCCTTCCTGCCGTACGCCTTTCGCGGTAGGGCGCGTGATAATGCCTCTAGACGGAGGTATTATCCGATTAGGAGCAAGGAGAGATTCCATAATTCCACATCCCCTGCTTCACCGAAGAGGCAGTGTTATGTTAAGTCTTCTCCACCTCAATCAGCAAAGGACTATGGCCAGCTTCACTATGCAACACGGAGAGGAGGAGGGGGACGCCGCGAAGAAGCCACCCATCTACCCCATCAGCATTATTATTAGATGGCAAAGTAATAAACAAGAAATACATAGCATAGGACTTCTGTAGAACTCACTTTCCCGCATGTCTGCTACCTCTTCCCCCTTTGTCATGCCTACACTGTGCTTGCGTACGCTTACAATAGGCTCACACTTGTTTCCCGTTCACTTCGTTAGGGTATGGCTCCATCTCAGAAACAGGTACTCAGTGATCTGTAATATCGATGGTCAGTATAACAATGGCTGTCATAGTGTCGTGGGTTGTTGTTCAGTCGATGTAAATATGTCGAGAGCTGAGTAAGTTGAGTCGTATACCTGCGCCTGCCGGCACCCCCACGTGGGCGAGGGTGGCGTCGTCCATGTAGACGAACGCCTCGACTCTTTCTCCCCTCCAACCCCCCTTGGAAACGCTTGAGCCCCGGCCACAACAAAAGCCAGTATATGCATATATATATCGCCAGTCCCATAGGGTTCCCTGGCCGCACCTCACCGGGGCATGCGACCGTTCGGTGCTACCCCGAGTCCGCCCGAAATAGCACCCTATCTACTGATAGTCTCTTGCCGTACATAGCTCTCGGTCACAAACGACGGGAGAGTCGGCACGCAGGCTACCGCCTCGGCCAGCACGGAAGACTCGCTCACAAACCGTGTTGGAGGCGTTGGAGAAGTTGGTGGCAATGTTACAGTTTCCTGCCTCGTGTATCACGCGTGCCTTTGACCCCCACGTGCTCGACTCCTCCAGCAGATTATGGTCAGGGTGTGGACGAAGAAAAGTGGAACCGAGAGAACCGAGAGCGCTGCGCGTATAATGTTCTACAAGAGCGTCGGTATCCGATAAATCCTCGGCGAGATCCTTATTTATTCACCCGTGAAACCCAGGGGTGGAATCAAAATATCACCTGGTGACCTAACATGGTCGCACGTTGAGGTTGAACTCGTCCAGATTTCCCTGCAGAGGCACCTCCACCCCATGACGAATCAGACTGGTTGATTCGCTCCTGTCAGCGCTGTCGGGTTGGACCGTAATAAATTGTTTTGACCTCCCTCCTCTACGGCTACGCGTGGGACAATGCCCTTCATGCCCATGGAAGGATCTAAGAGGGAACCAAGAAGAGATAATGTCCATAGAGACGTGTGGGGGTGCAGGACAGAAATATTATTGAGGGTAGAAGGAAGGGAAAAGCTAGCGCTAAGAAGAAAGATGAACGGCAAAGCAACACTCAGAAAAGCACCCGGGGTTGTCAGTCGGATGGAGGAGGAAGGAGGCGCACAGAGATTTTTTGTGGCAATGCTGACGAGAGAACCCACATAGTAGAGCATGTGAACTGTAGAAGGAAGAACGGGGTGTGTTGCAAGAGGAGAGATGAGGACAACAGAAGGATGTAACTTGGAGCAGTTCAGTACACTATATAGTAGCGAGAGAACAATCGCTATCCTAGGAGATAGGTGGTGGCTACAGACTGCCAGACAGGAAATTGATACGATAGCAAAATCATCTTATGTGTTATAGGGAAGAATCGTCATTAGCTCCCAAACGTTGGAGGTGTCTTTATTAGAAGTAGGAACCGATGCTTTGTCTCGAAAGGGATGCATGGCCAACGGTCAAACGACTGAGCCGAGCTAAACAGAGTACGCCATCCCCCCCCCCAATCTATTCCCGAAAATTGATAAACAATCGGCATCAATTCCAATTCCCCATGTAATCCGTGCAAGTTCGACATGTTAACCTCAGGCGGGAACGTGTCATAGTTGTCGACGACTCTCCGCGCGAAAGCTGCCATGCCCTTGCTAAACTCTTCTCGTCCAATCATGGCGTAGGTGGTGGATTCGACCTGCGCGGAGCTTTGACGGCCATCACTGGGGTCAGGTACACCGTGTGGTGATACGTCATGCGACGTTCCGTGCGCACGGCCGATTCCCTTGCCCACGGCAACGATCCGTCAGTACGGGGTAGGCAGCTCCTACCCTGCGTACATTTTGTGGAAGTACTTGATTGCAGCTAAGTACCCCCTCACAGTCGACTGCTGATTGATATACGCGAAACACCGACATTTGATGACCTCCATCAACTCGGTCAGTTCGCCGTTCGGATCGTCGAGGTTAGGCTGTAGCCACGGCCGCTTACCCTGTGCAGCTCTTTTCGCCACCCAGAAAGTTCCATTTTCCCAGGTAATTATGGTTTTGAGTACATAGGCCCACGGACCCTAGTCCACCAGCTGCTCGACCTTCAGCTTGTCTTCCAGCTTGTTGTGCTTTGCTCCTGCGGTAGCTGTCACGTGCGGGCGGGGGAGGGGGGGTGCGAGGCGGAGAGTGGGAACAAGAACGGGTAGAAGAACAGGGGGTAGGGGGCGGCATTGTAATAACACCCTTGCCCTGCGCAGCTCGTTCCACCACCCAGATGTTCCATTTCCCCAGGAAATAATGGTTTTGAGTACATAGGCCCACGAACCCTAGTGCAAGCCTCTCTACCAGCTGCGCGACCTCTAGTTTGTCGTCCAACGTGTTGTGCCCTGCTCCTGCCGTAGCTGTCACGTGCAGGGGGGGGGGGGTGCCAGGCGGAGAATGGGAACAAGAACGGGTAGTAAAATAGGGGGTAGGGGGAAGCCTTGTCCGGCGCGACAGGAACGCTTGCGTCAGGCAGGCGCCCGTTCGACGTGGATTTCCACTGGTTGGCGTCATGCCGGTCGCAAAGTTTGGGATCTGGAGCACGTTGTGAAATACCTTTTCCCATCGTTCTCCGATCGGCTGTTCCACCGAATCTTCGCTATTAGTCAGTTCCCGGACCTTGTCAGCGAGTTCACGTCGCGAACAACGAGATATGCCGTCTGCTAAGGTGTTAAGGTGTTCTGCCCGCCAAGAATGTGCTTGGCTACGTGGCTCCACCCGCCCTAGATGTCGAGGTGGCCGAGCAATGTCATGAGTAGACATGCCCTTTCGTCCTTCGCCCCGCCGCACCGGCTGACCCACGTGACGGTGACTACTTTGTCGCCCCGCATTATTAACGGAGTTTCCTACTGACACGGGTGTGCCCCTTCTTAGTTCGAGCATCAACCACGCTGTCATCACCATCCCCCACAGCTGTAGGAGGTAGATTGTGATGGTGCACGTTTCGATCAGTTCGACTTGTCGTTTTAGTCCCGCCATCAGTGCGGGGGGTAGGACGTATCTACAGCGCATATTTTTTGTTCTACAAAGTATCCACCGATCGCTTCGAAGCTGGCGTCGGGTAGACAATGACGTTTGGTGGGCCCAGCCAGTGCTGTGTAACTAGAGGCACTAATTTTTCCCCCTCTAGCAGTAGTTTCTGGCTTGTCGCTCATTTTCAGAAGAAGAGGTCGGCGTGGAACTCGCTGCCGAGACGCACTAGCTTCTGGTTACGCGTATCCTGCTTGTCATGCAACCCCAAGGGCGTCAACAGTCTCCCCACGAAATACCTGCTGGCGCGGACTACGTACGTGAGGTTACAAAGTTTCCCCATCATACTGAGCATACCTCACTTTGCTTGCCGTCTGCTCTTGGGCCAGCCTTCGCATAGGAGCGTCTTAATCGGTTCGTGTTTTGCTCTGGGGTATGAGATTCTAGGCATGTGTGAGTTAATGGTAAAGCCCAGGGTGTCGATGTTATTGTCCCAATCTGTGCTTTTGATGGGCGCTAGAATAGATTTTGCGCCGACTTTTCCTGGCCGAAAGCGTACGTGATCGGATCCTAGCGAGGCCGATGCGGTCAGGGCGGTTGTGTTATTGTCCGAATGTTGCACCATAATGATCAGAGAGATCGTCCACATAGCCGGTGGATTTGTCAAAACCCCCTCCTCCCCTTGTGCATACGTGTCTTTGCGTCGACGACAACTGGCGTGGGTTCGCTTACCTCCCAACGAGATTAGCTACTCTTACATGCGGCGTCATGTCTGCACCTTCGCGCACGACATGGGCCGGCGTTAACGTGGTGTTACAGTGTACGTGTTCAGCCGCTGCGGACATCAGGCCCCAAAACCCGGGGGACCTTGACCACCCGAGCGTCAGACTGAAGTCAATTACCCACGGATCCCCGACGGTGTAACATAAGTTGTGGGCCTTGTCTGGGTCCTATTCTCACGTTCCGGAGGGCGTCGGACACGTCGGCCTTGCTCATTAGTACACGATTGTTCGGCTATGTCTTGCGATGGCTGACAGGTTCGGTGAGGAATTTCGGCAGCGCTCCCACACAGGGGCACGGAGGCACACCGTCGGAGTCGGTGTCTGCGTTCAGCCTTCCCCTTTATGGTATCTGTTTGCGCCTCGAAGGATAACTCGTTAATGATTCGGAACTTGCGCGTGAAGACGGCTCCCCAGGGTGATACCCTGAGGTTTAGTATGTCGTGCGCGACAGACATCCTAAGTACAGTGTATATTGGTCGTCTGAAGGCCTTCCCCGAGCTTTTCCCCGATCGCTGGTAAGTGCTCGGTGGCTCTTCGGTGAGGTGGTCAAGACTAGCCTTGGTGGGCGCTGCCTCCACTGGGACCACAATCAATAGTGACTATCGCGACTAGTTTTTCGATTGTGTTAAAACCGTTTAGGTCGCCGAATCGCTGAATGCTGAACGTGGACCGGGTTTTCGGGGGGGGGCTACCAACGCCCACCACCCCGTGGTACTGTCTCGCCAGGTCGGTGCAAATACCGGCGATCTTGTACAACTGTGCTTTCTGACGGCGTGGGTCCGTGTGTGTCTTCCCGGGTTCGTTTTTTTCTGTACTAAACTCTGTGCTATACGTTCTGTCTGGTTTCGAAGGCGCGACATCTCATCAGGAAGCCGCGAACGTGCCGACCCGCCATCCCTCCGCGATTTGATTGGATAAAATGTGGCATATTAGTAGCTGCCCGTGACCGACTTTTTTCGCCGCCCCGTTGTTGCTCCGACGGCGTCTTCTTCGGTTCTGACGTTTGATGACCTGCCATGAGGCAGTGGCGACTGTCAATGCGGAACAGTACGGCTACAGCGGGTACCGGTGAGGAGGTGGGACCGTACGCACCCCAACTGAGCTCTGTATGCACGTTCTCTCCATACGGGGGCGGGGGCGGGGGTATCTAACTCTCTGTAGGTGACACCAGGCAAGGTTTCGAGGCTGTGTCGGTATCTGTCTGATTCTGCTTCTTTAGTTGGTTCGGAATTGTTAGCAACGGACTTTTAGTGACGAACAGCGAATCAAAATAATTTCGTCTGAAGCCTATTAAATGTGGAACTGAAACTGAACGAGCCCCCCGCTCGAAAGGGGGAACAGCCCCCCGTGCTCAAGGAGGCGGGGTGGTCAGCCCCTTCAATCTGAATGTGGATCTTACTGAATCGGCGGACGAAACGTGGTGAACGGATCCAATGAATCTGACTCGCAGGGTGAACGAGCGACCTAGTGCGCGCCCATGTATGCGCCTAACTGCACGAGTGAGCAGAGGTTCTTCGATGAGAGTTGCTGCGGCTACGTCTGTGAGTGATTGCCTATGTACTCGCGTGTACGTGTTGTGTCCAGGGGTGTGCTCGTCGAAAGGTGCGTGCGTTCCTAGTACGAGGGGGCACGGTCTGCGAGCGTCTGTTCGAAGGGAGCGACAAAGGATGCAGGAACCAAGCAACGCTTGGTGAAGCACAGGCGAACCGGTCGGGAAACTACGCAGCCAAAGACAGGGTGCCACTTCTTTATGGCATCGGAAATTAAAAAGGGCAATGGACGCGACGAAAATAGGAACCGAAGGAACGGTGTAGCTAACGAGTGCGAGTAACCTAGGCAGTGAAAAGGGGTAGGCGCTAACGACACCGGAAAAAACTGTACGCGCACGTATCTGCCTGTCTGCTTCTGAACTCTGACTCCGACGGTGGAACAGCGGCGACGGAACCTGTTCGTTAGCTCCAAGCAGGAAAGGTTTGAAGTCATTGTATTACGTGTCCCACACACATGGCAGAGAGAAGTCGAGAAGATAACTCATGCGTGAGACCTCCGAGAAGAGTGAGCTCCCGAGCGAGCACAGCAATCTACTACCAAGAACGCCACCCAGATACTACTAGGTACCCAATTATAGTCCAATAGCCCGAACCGGCACTAAACTGATATGTAACTGTCATACTGAAACCCCAAATGAACACCCTCCCGGATTCTTCACAAGATAGTGATGAATCAACAACTGACTCAATTCCACCACCTAAAACAACAAGTTGGCGAGAGGAAACTCATCCTCATGAGCGAAAACCTCTTCCGTACTCCCACGTACAACCATTGTAATCACAAAAAAAGATTACAACAGCCGCGCCATCAGGGTGACAACTAATGCGACAGCAGATAAAATGCCAGAGATCGCAATGTAACCCGGACAAAGCTCTCCCGTTGTCCCCAACTACCGCAATAGATACACAGATCATACCGGTAAAACAATATAGCTTAAATTCTTGTCCGCAAACACAGAATTTGTCTGACGCGAAAAATGGCATACGCCCTCCCTGATACAAATAGGATCTGACCATCCACAAGCCACCTCGTTTTTCATTGCAAAACAACTTGCTTGATAAATAATCAAATAATAAAAATATCTCATCCTTCGAATTCCCAAACAAGATTGCAACCACCCATCAAGTTCGGAAGAATAACGTAGGTAATTCACTGACTAATTATGACTTTGCATCTCCTCTCTCATTAGAGACCAGTATGTCCTGTCCTGTACGGTCATAAGGATGCCCCATCCCATCTCGTCAACACACGTAGGCAACTACAAACAAGAAATACTAGAAAAACCTTTAAGCCAACGCAACCAATCCTCGCCAACAAGCTTAATTACCAGAAATATCGGTCACTTGCAAACCATAATAAAACCGAAAATGCTCCCTTTCTGGCTTTTGTTCGCCATAGCTCCAAACAATGGAATAAAGAAGCAATCAAATCGCCACTGTCGACACGAACAGCCCAAGTCCTCCCAGCTACGCAAATCATTCGATCATCGCCAAAACATTTCTTGTTTCGCTCCCCCTTTGCGAACAAGCATTCATTCGCAAAATAATACTGTTGGTAAAACAACTAATCAATCATGAATATGCCCACCTCTATTTTTCAATTAACCAGAAGACTACTACCATAACAAATATCCACATAATTCAATACAATCAGTGGCACCATCAATACCATACATCAGCACCTACGTACCCTTTTCTCCAAATCGTTATGGTATATATATCAGCTTCACCAGTTCCCTTCTGGTCCTGTCCACACCATGAGAACATGTTGGTTACATAGCACTACCCACTGAACCACGTAGACACTACCCACTGAACCACGTAGTCACGTGACTACATGGTTCAGTGGGTAGTGCTATATATCCAACGAAATATATGTCGTGGGTTCGAGTCCCACCGACTTCACATTTCCGCTTTTTTCCGGCAAAAGCAAAAAGGAAATGACGTATTTGCGAGCGCGCGCGCTGGAGACGTGAATTGTTATGATAGTTTGCTCCTGAGTACTACGGTAGTGCGTGGCGAGGGGAGAGAGCCCCGGAGATCCCTGTTACGAAGTCGGTGAGGTTCGATTGGCGGACTCGCAAACATATCTTTTGTTGGTTATGTAGCACTACCCACTGAACCACGTAGTCACTATATCCATCAAAACACTACCAGGTACAAGTTTTTCGGATTCACAAAGACTGTTTGATTTGAACATGAAAACACACTTCAAAACCACCAGGTGAAAAAGAATACGTATACCATCTAGAACGAATCTTAGATGATATTATCTGCGGGTCTCCACTCTAACCGCAAATAGTTCGCCTACTATTTAACGGCTCTTCACTCTTGCCGTAGTAAATAAATAAACGTCTTATATGACCAAAAACAATGTTTCGATCGAAAAGTGAATGTCCATCGTAAAAATAAATGCACCACTGTGACCAGACCTGTCCCCCTCCTCCGCCCCGCGATGTTGCCCAACCACAAAGCTCCAGCTGGCAAAATAATGAACCGATCTGCTCCCACCATGACCTGTCCTGCTGCTGCTTTTGCTGCTGCATGTCATGGAGTGCGTGCGGCCATGCCAATCGACTGGTTGCCAGGACTGAACCCCATCGTTATTTGGTACTGCTGCAGACAGCCCACGATTACTCCACGTACTTTCCTACCACTGTTACCAGCAGCAAGAAGCACGCGGCTATTTTGCTGCGCGACTTCGCCCTACTACTACCAAATTACTCCCCATGTTAGGGTGCACACGGCTGACGGCCATGCCACATCTCGCGGAAAATGCAGATAACCCCATACCTGCTGCCTCCATAATCAACCGTCTGAAGTAGAGAGCGCACTGCAAAATGATGACAACGCTTATGCCGTGCGACTAAAAATGTCCCGCTCGCAACACACGGCGAGAGTGCCTACGGCTGTACTTCCGCAGGCTTTTAACTGCTGCTGCAAACCCCCCTGTCCGCCGTATACGGTGGGGGTGTCCTTGGGACGCCTCAACCACGAATAATATGAGCTGCTGCTACTCCCCGCCTACGGTCATGCTCTACCGTAGGGCTTTTACACGCCACGCGCTACAGCATTACCGAGAAGCAAACTATCGTAACCATTCATAATATCCCCAGGCCGCACGCTCGCAAAGACGAAATATGAAGTCGGTGAGATTCGAACCAACGACCCTCCCTTTTTAGGCTATATAGCACTACCCACTGGACTACTTAGTCACGTGACTGTAAAGCAAGTTTGACCGGCCCAAAAATACCGAACCCCCCGTCAGAAAGCAATTCGCCCATTAATATCTAGCCGCCCTCTCTGCTCCCTCTTCCACCATCCAAAAATCCCGACGATGGCAGTACAGCATCTCTCCCTGCCATACCAGCGGTCGTTTTCTCCTTCTCCTCACCGGACTCTTCCTTCCCCACGAAGCTATGACGAAAGCAAGGCCATGTTCCAATAATGCTGCCGACTCGTAGATCCCCCGTGAGGCTAGACCGAATCGATTCCGGCTCTAGAGTGTTCGTTAGCTCCAAGCGGGGCAGGTTTGAAGTCGCTGTATCACGTGTCCCACGCACAGGGTAGAGGCAAGACGGGAAGGTAACTCATTCGTGAGACCTCCGGGAAGAGTGAGCTCCCGAGCGAGAGCTCACAGCAGTCTACCATAAAGAACGCCACCCAGGTACTACTAGGTACCCAATTATTGTCCAACAGTCCGAACCGGCACGAAACTGATAAGTAACTGTCATACTGAAAATATCAAATAAACAGAAGCGGCCTGGGTGTGGGTGCACGGTGAAGCCCGACGGACTTCAGGTCACTGGCGAGCGCCGCGCTTGATCCTCCTGGCCTCCCAACCCCCGCTGTCGGCCCTGCCTGATGGCAGGACGCGTATTGTCAGGTACTGCCCGCCCGACGGCCCCCTCAGACTCCACTGTGGGGGTCGCCGCTTCCACCGCCCCCCAAAGTCTTGCCGTACCTGACAACGCACGGCTGCCGACGTCCCCAGCCGCCGGCTGCGCTGCCGGGGGCGCCGCCTCGTCCAATGCTGCGCACCTGCTGCTGATGCTACCAGAAGGGGGGTGGGGGCGGGGCGGAGGGAGTAGCGTGCCCCCCGCCGGGGCTGTTAGCGGCACTGGGGCCAAGAGTGAGACCTAATCGTGCACGTAGTTGCAGACGGGCCTATGACAGGGCACGCTGCGCCACGCGTACTCGCATGTTGAGCGTGCCGGGTTAGTGCTTGATCCGCGCCAGGAAGGGTGCCCCCGTCCCCTCGCTCCCCCCACGACCCTGTACTGTAGCGTCTTTCTCCCGGCTTGTGCCGGGTGCTGACTTTCTTCTCGTGGACCCCTTGCCGGCTGCGTTTCGGGTCTTAGGCGGCGGGTCTACCAAGCGCTCGACCAGGCAGTTTGGGCCGCCCTTCGTAACCAGGCCGCGCAGCCGCGTGAACATGGGCGCCTGTAAAGCGGGCACGCTGTTCCAGGCGGGAAGCCTTTGTTGGTGCTGCCTCCATACGTCCAGCGCTGCTTTCGCGATCTCGTACATGGCTCGTCCAAACCGACGCTCATGACGGGTATGAGAAAGTCGCGTGTACTTGCAAAGTGTAGGGGGCGGGGTCCCTATCGTGACGCTGTGAATACATCTGCACATCGGTCCGGATGGCCTTGCTCTTGCACACCGGGTGGGCGTTTTGCATCCCATTGTTGAGGACGACGCCGTAGGTGGCGACGAATGTGCAGAATTGTAGGCCCGCTGGCATGGTCACAAGGGCTCCCCCGAGGGCGCCGAGGGGTGGAAAGACTGCACGTCGAGATGTTCGAGCACAGCAAACTGCTACACTAGCGAGTCGGTAGCGCAGGCAACGTGTTTGTGATACAGTCGCTGGGCAGGCCGCTCTACTTCTCGCTCACCTCGCCACCGGGAGAGTTCGTAATGTCCAGCGATCAGATTCCTCCAGCTATGCCTTTCTTTGGTTTCTCCCGATTTGCAATCCATCCGTCAGATTGATCCGAAACGTCCGACTTCAAACGAAGTCACATCGTTGAGTTTTACAAGCGCGTGAGATCACAGATAACAGTTGATGCGGATGAACATGCATACAAGCGACCAGCAGTGTTCATGCACACATGTGAACAATGGTTTGCCATTTAGGGTCACGTGCAATATGCCACCTGACGTCTCTCCGGTTACGTGGAAACCATCCCGGGTCTGAAATAATGCTGTCCTCCGGTGGACCGCTACAATCCGCTGTTGCTTGGCGTTGGCCTTGACGGCCGCGGCGAAGGTGGCCAGGCGGGAGGGATCGATTGTATACCTGAGGGAGAGGAGCCCCATCCACCCCGATCGCCCCCAACTGGGGCTGACCCTCGATGAGTACGCCCCCCCCCCGGTTGACCGACTTTCTGGAATGGGTGCTGCGGCTGTGGCGGCTGCAGTGCCGGGTTGTGCTCCAGCGCCACCAAGCGGTTGTTAATGAGTTGCCGTCTAGTGACAAGCTGGTGTAGAAGCGCGGCTAAACCATCGGGCCTTGCCCCTGGGTTGCCGGGTTCCACGATGGGCCCAGCCTGGGGGACGGGTCACCTGGGGGCCACCCCAGCTATTTATAGGGATGGGGCCGACCCCGACGCCCGAGGAGACGGCACCCTCCACTTGCACCACCGGGGAGGGGGAGTCACCGACGCCGATCGGGCACTCGTCCCGGTCGTCGTCTGCTATGCTTGGGCCCTGCTGCGAGCTGGCGCAAGAAGCTATGAGTACGTGCAGGGCAGCGAAGCAGCCACGAGAAGGTCGATCGATACAAGTTGCCTCGCTGTCTACCTCACAAGCTTGCGTACGTAGGTAGCAACCCCACTTCGACTGAGGAGCCGGCTGTTTTCTATATCGAGTCCAGTGCTCTCGTGGCTCGATAACTTCTTCGCCTTTTGGTGAGAGGAGACTGACCGACGACATCAAATGTACTTCTCGCTCGTCGGCACACTACGAATCGTATTCTCGCCGGTATACTCGCTCAACCATTCTTCGAAATTAAACGCATTGCAAACGCCAGTTTCCTACGGAAACCTACATTCTTGCTGCTGCGGCGCGGCAACCCCTACTGGGCTCCGCCGCGTGTTTGGTACCGTTAGGCGTTTTCTCTCAATAATAATCAGCCGGCCGAAAGGCAGGCCTGAACCATGTCGTACACAGGGTGTTCAGTCCTTTTCTTTTACACCGATAATAATGCATATTGGTGCTGCCCTGTGGCCCCCCTGCTGCCACTGCGACCCTCTCGCTAAATATAGAACCGGTGGGTGTGTATCATAACTGCTACCGTGGCATGCATCATGATATTAAATATTAATAGTCACATCTTAACCTGTCGGTTCATCACCAGCAACTGGGGCATAGTTATGATTTGTTGTTGCTGTGGCGTCTGCTGCCACCGTCGACCCCTCGACAAATATACTATCTGTGGCCGTGTGACAGGTATGTTTGATGAAAGTAACATCGCATCATGTAGATTACAGACTATATACACACAGACAGCAGTTAGTTGACAACGATTCTGTTCTACAACCACAGCAGCAGCACGAAACATGTTATCTCACCCTTTCGCGACAGGCTATTAATGCTATGACAGTACAATCTCTCGATTATTATTAGGCATTAGAGTATACATGAAAAATAAACGGTCCTTACATTTACGTCCGGATTGGCACAATAACCCGTCGCAATCAATTCATAACGTGTTTTATCTACTTGTCGAACCTCCGTGCAGCTCTAAAAACATCAGCAGCAGTAGGGTCACAACAGCACAGCAGTATGCCTAGAAACGATTTATAGGCGGTATAGGGACGGGTTGGATATACGCCCATGGGCCTTGATTGTATAGGGTCTACGCCCATCATGCATGCCGTGATCCCGTACGTGATCGGAAGTGCTTCTTATGATAGCAAGAGTTCAAGAACAATCGTGGCAGCCAATCACCCGACCCTAGAAAGATCTATAATCGTGGAGGTTCTAGGGGGAAAGGAGGCTAAACGAGCTCTGGTTCACCCACAGAATAATCCCAGAACTTGCTTGAGATAAAAAGAACAGCACCGAACGTTATACAATACCCTAGGAGATCTCGTCATTTATAGCTATTCGTCAACCACTGGCTCACGCGCGATTCATCATGCTCGCAGCCATTGCGCCGCACCTGCGTCCCGCTGCTTCTACTGCTGCTGCTAGCACTGCTGTTGCTGCTGCCGTTGTTGCTGCTGCTGTTGCTGCTGCTGCTCCACTGCGGGTTACGACCTGATCTGGTTGCTGCACGTTGCGTCAACGCCCCCCCCAAAGCCGAGACACTTACTCGAGGTACGATGTAGAGAGCGCCATTGTCGATTTATTGTTCCGTCCGAAATATTGAAAAAACAATGTCAGCCTGACTGTTCTCCCGATCGTGATGCCATGGCGACCGGTCCCGGTTGCGCAATTTCTGCGATCGCGAAGGGTATGCCAGATAGGCCTGTGACTCCGCTGGATGCTATAGGACGATGGTGGTTGTAGCATGCCATCATTCCGCGCATGGAAGGACGCGGTACGCACGGCGTGCTTCGTTTTCCCAGCAAGTTTGTTTTGTAAAGCTTTTCAAGCCATAGCTGCTACTACTGCTGCTGCAAAACGTCTGACGAGATACATGATCGATCATTTGTTCTGCCTCGAAAAGTCAGGCACATCGCCGCTGAGGCGAAGCTCTCGCGCTCGAGGGAACTGCTTCAAGTCGTTTGTGTTACTACTTTAGTTTTCCCCAGGCTACAATTCACTGCTAATACTGCTGTATGTAGTTGTTGCCGCCGCGTGTTTGGCCAGGGCTCGGGGTCTCAAAGGTTTGGATATATATAGTCTAGGCTTGGCACCTCGTCCACGACCAATTTTTTGCGAAAGTGCGGACATTCGAAAAGGCCGAAATCTGTAACGGGTTATTAGTTACTACAGCCCCAAGGGTGATGGATGTAGCGGGCAAAGTCCTATGAATATATCGGAAGGCAGCATACATGCACCTGCTGCGATCGAGTCTTGAGCCTTGGCAGCATCCTTTTCTCATCCCCTCTCTGCATGCGTAGTTCTGCGGTCGTATCTATATTGCACATACCTCCGCTGCTACCTCTCCATAAGTGCCACTGGTACCTCTCAAGGTACCATTGATACCTCTCAGGTACGATTTGTACTTCACACCAGGTATCGTTGGTGCGTCCGGTACTTCCCAGGTACCAAGATATACAATCTCCCAGCTCACATGTACAACTGGACCACATGCCATCTCTCATGTGCTCGGTACCTCTGGTCTCGGGTGTCGGTCCTCCATCAAACAACGCTTGGCAAGTGCACAATAAATACCACGCCGTGAAATACGGGTACGACGTACCATCACCGTGCCACGCACCTCCACGGTATACAACAAGCAGTACTATTAGTCTAGTCTAATGCCTGTAGCATATAATCAGTGCAGCATACCAGGTACATACATCACCGGGTGCCAGGCACAACTCAGGTACCAGTATGATCGTTTTTATTTTAAGGCTCGGTTACACCTGATACTGCTGTATTGCAAGCAATATTCCCACCATGTGACAGGAACACAAGTGTGACGTCCAGACAGAGATTCTACTGCTGTAGTAATCTTCTGCGGCTTCACCGATCATTTAAAGTAAGTATTGGATTGGATGAGGCCTCCTGCCGCACAGCAGGAGGTTTTTTTTTTTTCACCCGGGATGTACCTCCGCGCTGAGCGCTGAGCGCGGCAGTAATCCTGGAAATAAACTCACGGCACAGAAGCTACTCAGCACGCAGAATATTTAGGGTGGTCTGAAATCGTTTCTGCTTCTTGTTGTTCTAGCCCGTTGGGCAGAGGTTCCAGTCAAATGATTGCGGTTTAGGTCCTGTAACTAAGACAGGCTCAAAGAGGCCGCAACCAACAGCTTTGTCCCAATCCTGGATCCATTTGAAGATTCCCTAGCCATAGTTGCTTCCAGACGCGGCTGAGTGTGGCAAGGCGCTCGCAGCCTTCTCCGTCTGCAAAGCTTGTAAGACAAGAAACTACTGTAGGGCTTCACCGATCATTTGAAGTATTGAATTAAACGAGACCTCCTTCCCCAGCCGGTGGGCCTACCCATACTTCCATTGCTTCTTATATTCTTCATCGGTTACCGGACTGGGGTGGTCATCTCACCCAGATTTTTTTTTAAATTATTACCATGTCGTGGCGTGCACGAGGCGAAGGACCGGCGGGTGTGGTAAATCAATGCGGATTAGCCTATTTTGAGTTTGCGTAGAAGAACCGTCATTTGTTTGATACATGCTCCCTGCAAGAGCAGCAGCGCGCACCGTAAAATAAATATGGTACTACGATACTGCTTGTTCCATATTCCAAACACCAGGATGATATAAGCTCGTCACGGAGTGGGTGTTCCTGCTGACTTCATTCCAAAACGTTACATGTTTGCGCGCGAGACCCGGCACAAAGGCGCTTCCACCCGCGCCGGCGTCCCACGCAGGGGCATGCCACGGCAACCGCCGGAGCGTCCATTGCATCGGGTCCCTAAATATGTCTGCCCAAGCCGGGAATGTGGGCGAGGGGTGGAGAATTACCCACATGACCACCCACCCTTGTTCGTCGGCGGAAAACTGTGAAATCGAGGGTAGAATAGGCCGCACGCAAGCCTGTCGATGATCTAGGTGCCGGAGCCATTCGCCGCGTCGACCTACCACGAGTGTCAATACAAGACAGATCTGGATGTCTAGTCTATACACAGCATCGTACGTTAGAAAACGGGGGGCAATAAACTTCACGCCCCTTGTGCTGCTAAATAAGTAAGCGAACGTCGAAGTGATGATGGTGTGTCCAGCAGATCCATCGACAAAACCTGACGATAGCACAGGCACTAACAGGGCGATTCCGGGCCACTCCTACCTACCGGTACATAACAGCGAAATTAGAATGTAACGAAAACAGGAAAAAACTGTCACGAGTCACGCATGTGTCTGCGATACTACCAGCAGCTAACAGCGAAATTCGGATGCACATATATAAACATATATAAAATCATTCCTTGAATATAGAGCCATTCCTTGGTGTCATGGACTTTGGTCCGGAGTTTTTTTGTCTCGGCCTAAGTATGCGATTCGCGGAACTGGAATTCTCGGTCGAATATGGCTTGGTTCGAGCGCCGCCTTCGGGGGGCGGCTCCAACGCCCCTCGCCCTGCCGTGTCCGTTCCGCACATCGACGTGAACGCGGACGGGCGCCGAGCGAGACGAGCGAGTGTCGAGGAGGAATTTTGGAAAAATTGTTGAATTCCCAAACTAAGCCTTATAACAGAATCTTAATGGCTGCAACGCCTGAATGATTTACAAAATTGGCATCATTTCCAAACGGTACGTGATTATGTTTGGAATTTTGCGTACCGGGTGAGAACAGCAGTATGTACGACGAGCATGAACGCCAACTGACGGCATTGACAAACACACATCAGGTGCATGCAGCAGCAGTAGCCGAAGGGCGAAACTTCTAGCACATACTGCAGCAACTAGTAGCAACCAGAACCACAGTAGATAGCTCAAAGTGCAGTACGAGTGCAGTTGGCAATTTAAGTCGTACACGCATCACTCTGTCCAATAGTCTATATATAACAGCATCTCAAGCAGGTAGAAGAGCCGTCTTTTCGGCCTTTGTTGGCCTTGGCTTTAGCACGGCCGCTGACACTCCAGGCAGCCTATGCTATAGGCATGAACGAGTGCGGTTGATTCGCAGCGAACTATCCCGCTGTGCTCGCCTCTATGTGGCCATTGTCCATGCCATTTCATGTCACCTCCCTTCTGTTTTGAGCTCGTCGTCGTGCCGTCGAGGTACGAGGAAACCCGTACGTACTGGGTGAGAACAGCAGTATGTACGACGAGCATGAACGCCAACTGACAACATTGGCAAACACAAAACACCAGGTGCAGCAGCAGTAGCCGAAGGGCGAAACTTCTAGCACATACAGCAGCAACTAGTAGCAACCAGAACCACAGCAGATAGCTCAAAGTGCAGTACGAGTGCCGTTGGCAAGTTTAGTCGTACACGCATCACTCTGTCCAATATATAACAACCGTTTTATGTTCATATTGATGGAGAAAAAAATACCAGGTCGTATTACATTTATTTTCTGTAAGAATGATACGTCGTACGAGCGGACGTTCTGATTCTGGTGCCGTGAGACCATCGAGCACACCGCATGTTTTACCCAAACAAGAGCCAACAAGAGGCAGCGCACAGGGCCCCCCAACACAGAGACACGTGACAACCACGGCCAGCTGTCGGTCGCGTAATTGTCCGGTGGTCCGTGCTTCGGTGGGTGTATCGGAAGTCGTTCGTAGTACTGCTGTAGATCGTCGAAAAACCACGTGGCATCGTGCTGGTGGCAAGACTCGCCAGTAGACCCCCAAAATTTATTTACCTTTTCTTTTTCTTGGCCCCATGCACCCATTTATTTCCTTTCCTTTCTCTTCTTTGTTTGTTTCTTTTTTCCAATTGACTTGCGTCTGTTGTGCGCATGCGTAGTGATAGATACCACGTGTAATATATACGTGGTAGTCTTTCTTGGTTGGCAAGCGGTATAGTCGGTTTTCCCAGGCGCGAGTAATGAGACGTATGCACCGGTATGGACCTGGCACATCGTAGACTGACTCCCGATTTCACTTTTATATGTTTCTGGTGGAGGCATGAATTGCGTCAGCTGTGATTTATGCGTGTACCACCTTTGGTTTGTGTTTTTCCCCTAGGGTATTCCTCAGCTCCAGCGTGACTGGAGCCTGTCCTGTGACCACGGACTTGATTATGCGAGTTAATGTGAGAACGGCAACAACAACAACTGAAATATTGTCTGTTTCTTGACCTTTCAGCTGCTTCCTGCAAACTTCGTTCTTCTGCCAAAACGATCTTGAACTTTTTCGCGATTTTTTCTTCCTTTTTGTCTAGTAAGTTGAACTTCCTACTGCCGCTAATTGCCGCCTGACAGCTGTGCATTAGTTGCGGAACGGTCCAGCTTTAGCTTTTCTTTGATTCGCACCATTTGTTTTGTACTTGACGAAGCTTCAGCGGCTGAGATCTGGGCTTGGCTCATCAGCTCGACACCGCCCAGCACCCCATCGCAGCGCTATAGCTTACAGCAACGAAGCGCCGTGCAGTGCCCTGCGATGCCCTGCGGCTCAGCTCAGCAGCGCACCGCTAGCTCAGCAGAGCGACGCGCTATGCTTTGCCGTGCTCTGCCATCGCGGTCGTTCGTTATTCATGATATCTAAAACTCCGCGTACGCTGATATTTAGGTATTTGGCGCTTTATTCTATACATATCGCGTCAACCATCGTAATATCATACAATATGGGGGAGGGAATGTAATCTCTATGCAAAGATCCTGTTTTTTTTTAATCATTTGTCAGCCGGCCGCCCCGGTGGTCTATTAATAATAGTGGTTTTACCCTCGAATACTACTAACGTTTGGCTGTCCTTGAGTTCGACACCCACCACGATGAGATTCGACTTTATTTGCAAAAATGCAAAAAAAAAACAGGCATCAATCAACTGCTGAGAGCGCCTAGCAGCGTGGGTTGGTTCGACGCGAGTCGACGAGGGAAGAAAATGCTGGATTCTCCTGGCGGTAAAAATGAAAGCACGTGCCGAAGTGGGGAGGGAGGAGGAGGGCCCGCTATTGACCCCGGATCTGAGTTACTACTGGGAGGGAGCGCGAGAGTGGTGCGGGGATAATAAATGGGATGAAGAAAAAAAATGTTGCAAGGGTATATTATTATTACTACCAGTAAATAATATGTCAGTCTCTAGGAAATACGCACGGCACTATCAGCAGTCGTCATGGTAGAGACACTCCGGATATTATGCATTGAGAGGACGCGTCCAATTTCGACAACGTGAAAGCCCCCACGAAGAAAAGACAGCAGACACACATATCCCGCCTTCCCGAGAAAAAACAGAGAAGAAGCGCTACGCCAACCTCCCGTACGAGCAAAGCCACCCCTGCACCAATCTTAGACAACGCCGCCTCAACGAGACATCGCCTTCCTCTTCTACGTTTTCCTCCTCGCCCGCGACCACGCAGACCAATCAATGCGACAGCCTTCACGTAACAAACAAAGCAATCTTCTTCCAAAACCTCGCCGGCCGACATGTCCTCATGTCGACGTTTGATGCAAACCGACTTTGCATCCTGTCGACTTCGAACCTCCATTGCCACGGGGACAGCAGTGCAGTCTCTTCATTAATGCCAAGGCCTCTTTCGTTTCGCCTAGAGGCGACGCAGGTTCTCAATGATACTCTTTTCGGTATTTTTGTTTGATAGACGCCAACTTTTACTTGACGGCGCATTTAATAGTTTGTTTCGCCTATCCTTGCCTTCTTTATTGCATAATATTACGTTTTTTCTTTTGTCAAAGCATGACTTTCAGAATCCCATGTTCGTATGAAACTCTTGGCATTACTTTAAAGTTCAATGCATGCCAAATCGGACAGCCACACCTTAAGTGGTCGAAGTGCTGCCCTGCCCTACCCGAAGCATGGGCGCCGCCGAATGCCGGCGCCCATGCGGAGCCCTTGTATATATAGAAAAAGGCTGCCACGAGGCACGCACAAGTCTCCGATAACTCGGGAAGGCTAGGCGATGGGGAAAGTAAATAATTTATAGGTGACTACCGTCCATCTCCAACAGGCTTAAACACAGATATATGCGTCGTATGGGGGGGAAGGGCTGGTTTGACGGATCTACCAACTGATCGACAATCGACTACCAAGCTGGTGGCTGATCTCTAGCCCCTCGTGTGTAGTGTGTAACTATGTAGCCCCGTGTTGGTACGTCACAAGCGGGGATCAGTACGCATTCGGCGTCCCTGACCCAGCCTACAGGAAAGAAACAGAAGACGTATAGAAGAGTAATTATACGTACACACAAGGTCGCCAGCGCTAGTGTCCCAGGTTCCCCCGTCGATGCGTCGCCTTGGAGCGATCGCAAAACGTCTACCCTCATGTCCCCGCAACCTCTTATGCTCCAGCCTCCCGCGCTCAACCACATGCATACGTTTGGCTCCCGCTCGTACCCTGGCGCGGGAAAGGCCGGGAGTGGGCACTTGACCGCACGAAAACCGCCCCTCTTACCGAGACGGTATTCCGAAAAAGCGATTCGGGAAAAAGGCGGGGGTTCCGCCCTGATTTCACACAGTCGTTGCATCTGTGACCCTAGGGGACAACGTGGATGGCATCTTGCTGGGCGTGCAACCGATATTTTTAGTCAGCCTGCTCAGCTATCGCCCGGGCAGGCAGGTAGGGGGGCGGCGGAATAGCAGAGGAAGCGAGTAGGCCGCGCAGCCGCCTCCCCGGCGACCCCCACCCCGCCCCGACCTCCAACTCCCCTGGTGCGAGGCGGTTGCGTGCCTTTCCCCCGCAGCCTTGATCGGGGCGGGGGGCTGCTGGGCTAGCAATGCGCTCACCCACCCGCCGCGTCTTACACCCCTGCGGGTGCCTGTACGCCCTTATCAAATAGAGATGGGCCCGGGGATGGGGCCGTCGAGAGTTAGCTGTACTGCGTTGCCGATAAGCTGTGGTTAGCGTCTCGAGTCGCAGCAGCGGGTTTTACCCGTCACACCGCGACGCCCGCCTTGTCAAATCGCAACCCCCACGCGTCGGTAGGAAGGTAAGGGCGCAGCGATATCGGTATCTAACATATGCCGTATCAAATGCGACCACGTAGTCAGCGCATTATCCATTGATGTGTAACCATCGCCACCAGCGACCCGCGCAATCAACTACTTCGAAGTATCATGATAACACTGCGTAAGACTGAACTGTGTACTAACACTTGCGAGCGGTATGGCAGTCGCAACTCTGACCCCATGCCAGGCATATAACTGTGTGTGAACCGCGATCCGCAAAGCAACAGCGGCAACGAAAGACCAGCGTCAATATCTGTTTAACAGCAGCCATCAGCAAGAAAAAAATATCCCTGGCACCGCCGTGCCAGCGATGATGGTGCATCAACTGCAATCTGCGAAGCAGCGGAAGCTATGGACACGGCCGCTCCATCGATTGTATAAATATCAAAAGCACCCAGCAACTATCAACAACCGCACGCGAATCAACTGCCGTGACTCAGAGAAAACACAGGCGTGTCAGCCATACATGTATCCCTACAGAGATCAGCAACAAAACTGAAGGCTCCGGCAAGGCCCTGCCGAGATCCGCGAACCAGGAGCTTCTGGCACGGTCGCGCCGAGGTCAGTGAAATAGAGCCTCTGGCACAACCGCGCACGTGATCGCTGTATACCGACAGCGGTCAGCGAAGCCACAGCAACCACAACCCAGCCGCGTCAGCAGTGGCATACCAACCACGAGCAGGACGCAAAGCAGCCCCGGAGATTGCTGTATATCAACATCGGCCAGGGAAGCAACAGCCAATGGGCCGCGCCGGAGATTGTCGTATATGAACAGAAATCAGCGAAGCAACCGCCATGACAGCCGTGTCATCAACCGCTGTATATTAACAACGACAGACGCTAGCGACTATCGACTGCGACTAGCGAGGCAACAGCGACAACACATCTGTGTGGGCAATAGCTGCATGTTAGCAGCGACCCGCTAAGCGAAAACATGGCACAGCTGTATATCGAACCCTTTTTGGGGCCCATGCATAGCTAAAAAGCAAGAAATGCAACCAGTGTCATAGCAAGAGTGCGCAGCACACGAGGTTCCATGCTACGCGCGCATCGTGCTGCTCCTTGCGTTGGAGTCGCACCTTATAGTCCCCACCCCTTAAGCTAGCAGCCCGTGTAACGTCGTGTGGCGGACCCTGCGATCGTCCGTTATATTCGTCAACGTTGCCCTCTGAAGTCCCAGTTGGTACTCACAGCAATCCACAAAGCCATAGCATCTGGTACCGCCGTGCCAGTAATAACTGTATATCAACAGCGATCTGCGCATCAATCACAGCTGTGTAACCACCGCAACACAACAAGCAGAACACGCAGCCACCCCAGACCAACAGCATCAGCATGAACTTTATCGACAGTAAAGAGCGGTATAGCGGTCGCAACTCTGACCCATGTCAGCCGTAACTGTTTCTCAACCGCGAGCCGCGAAGCAGCAGTAGTGGCCACCAAGAGAATCGTCAACAACTGGATTAACCACAGCAACCACCAATGACGAAAATATCTCCGGCAACTCCTTGCCAGCAATAGCGGTGTATCAACCGCAACCAACCAGCAACCAGCGAGGTTACAGAACGACGTGCCGATGTCGGTGAAACAAACGCCGCGGCCCAATCGCGCCTAGATCAGCAAAGCAGAGGTCGCTGACACTGCCGTGCGTGTGATAGCTATATATTGCCAGCAAACAGCGCAGTAGCAACCATAATACAGCCATGTCGGCGAGCGGCCTAGCCAATCATCAAAGAAAAAATATCAACAACGAGCAGCAAAGCAAAGGCCCTTCTGGACGATACAGTCGGGTCGACCAGAGCGATATATCGACCAAGGTCAGCAAAGGTACAATATCTCTGGCAAAGCCGAGTGTAAACAGCAATCAACAGAGCGATAGCACATTTGGCATTGCAGGGCCAATGATGGGTTCATATCTCCACAGCGGCATAACCAATGAGTAAAACGAAACTACAACTGGCACAGTCGTATGTCAACAATGAGCAGCAAAGCGAAGACCCTTATGCCACAGTTGTGTCAGTCAAAGCGGTACATTGACCGCGATCAGCAAAGCGATGATTGAGGGTGTTGGTTTTGGGCATAATGTCCTGCAACGCACGCTCGAAAGTAAACCATGAATTCATCCGCGTCTTGTTCCGCAGAATATCAAGCCCTCGTAGCAGAAGCGGGTTAACCTGCCACGTCGTAACACCCGCCCATTATCAAACCGTAACCAACGCGCGTCGGCAGGACGACAAAGGAGCAGTGGTATAAGTATCCGTCGAGATGTATATCAACAGCGCGGTCTGTCAGCCGCGTGCATCAGAGCGAAAGCATACTGGCGCAGCTATATATCACAGCGACTAGAGACCAAAAGCGAAAGCCCACACGACAGAGCCGTGTCGACCAGAGCGGTATATCAACCGCCAACAGCAAAGAAAAAGTATATATTGCACAGCTGTACATCAACAGCGCGATGTATCAACCGCGATCCGCAAAGCGAAAGCATATCTGGCGCAGCTGTACATTAACAGCGATCAGCAGTGCGAACTCTCTCAGGCACAGCCGCAGCCGCAAACGTATGTAGCAAAGCTAGCCAAGCCGGGTAACAGCAATGAGCGGCAAAGCGCAGGCATTTCCGGACGACACAGCCGTGTCGACCAGAGCGGTATATCACCCAGGATCTGCAACGCGAAAGCGTATCCGTTGCGGTTTTATACCAACAGCGGGGTATATCAACCGCGATCAGCGAAGCGAAAGCATATCTGGCGCAGCTGTATTTCAACAGCGATCAGCAAACCAAACCCCTTGCGGTACGGCCGCGCCCACCAAAACTTGTGTAGTAGCAAAGCTAGCCCAGCTGTATCTAAACCATGAGCCGCAAAATCGAAGTCCCTTCTGGATGTCCGTGCCGACCAGAGCTATACATCAACTTCGATCAGCAAAGCGAAAGGCTCTCTGGCGCAGCTGTATGTTAACCGCCATAAGAAAACCAAAGTGAAAGCACTTCTGGACGGCACAACCGTGTCGACCAGAGCGGTATATCCGCCGCGATCAGCGAAGCGAAAGGCTACATGCCACAGCTGCATATCAACAGCGTGATACATTAACCGCGATCAGCAAGGCGATAGCATATCTGGCGCAGCTGTGTACCAGGAGCGACCAGCGAATCAACCCCCTCCGGCAACTGCGATCAGCAACGCGACATCACATGTGGCGCGGTTATATATCAACCCCGAGACGAAACAAAACAAAACGAAAGCACTTCTGGACGACACAGCCGTGTCGACCAGAGGGGTATACCAACCGCGATCCGCGGAGCGAAGGCCTATATGGTCCAGCTGTATATCAACGACACGGTATACCAACCGCGACCAGCGATGCGAAAGCATATCTGGCGCAGCTGTGTATCAACAGCCATCAGCAAAGCAAACCCCTCAGGCAACTGCCATAAGCAAAGCGTTAGCATATCTGGCGCATCTGTATACCACAAACGCGATCAGAAAAACCAAAGCGAAAACACTTCTGGACGACACAGCCGTATACACCGCGATCAGCGAAACGAAAGTCTATATGGCACAACTCTATATCAACAGCCCGGTAGATCAACCGCGATCGGCCAGGCGAACGCATATCTGGCGCAACTGTGCATCAACAAGCAATCGGAAACCAAAGCGAAAGCCCTTCTGGACGACACAGCCGCGTCGACCAGAGCGGTATATCAACCGCGATCAGCCAAGCGAAAGCCTATATGGCTCAGCTGTACATGAACAGCGCGGTATATCAACCGCCATCAGCCAGGCAAAGCACATCTGGCGCAGCTGTGTAAATAGTTATTTCCAAGTTGGCATCATTTGGTTTGGCTTCTTATTTCGTCCCCACGGCACGTTTTTCATAGTCACACCTCGAAGCGTTTGGCCTTTTGCCGTACGACTGCTATGTCGTTGCTTTTCGATATAAGATTTCACGGTAACATACTTTTGTTCGAGCATTCGTTGTCTTCGAGGGGGGTCGTTCCCTACCCAATGACACCATTACACCCAGCGTCCGTGCTGATTCTTCATCCTAGAGAGATACCGCTTATTATGTGGTCACAGACTGTGAGACAGAGTAAACCAAACAATCGCAATTGATCGAGGTATGTAGCAAGTGAAATGCTGGCGTGCCGGGTACGAGAACACAACAAAACAGACCAGACCATAAAAAAATAGAAAATAAACAACGAACGGAGTGGTCGCTTTTAAAAATCGCAGTACGAGAAACAATGTTTTGTCAGTCTTTTTCGTCGCCGCTCCAAAGAGTCGTTCCGTATATATTGGTCCAATTTCCACGATCCATCTTTTGAGACCGAATAATAAATACCCCACACGAATTCCATGTATATTTATCCCCACAAAAAAAACGTGGATGCACTTCTAAGGTAGGTGTGATTATCAAGGTAGTGGTGTTTCGAACGCTTTGTTGCGTGGTTGCAAGAATTGCGCTGGCTACTGACTGTTGTTGCTGGTCAATCCGCTCAGCACGTCGACGTGAACGCGGATGGATGCTGAGCGAGACAAGTGAGAAGCGCGCAAAAAAATATATTTTGAACGGTACTCTCCGGTTTATAAAACTTAGCACGACAATATTTTCAGATTGGCGTCAAATTTTGTCCCAAAGCAAATAATGTTTACTGTAAAAAACTTCCCACAGTACTGCGGTAGGTATCATAGAGGTCTATTTATTTATTGAACTTCGGTAGGTACACGTACATACAGGGATATAGACGCGGCAAGCGGACGCATGACTAAAACGAGGAGGAGGTAGTAGTGGTTACGATTACTGCCCCAGAAAAAGCCACACAGTAGCATTGCAAGTAGCTGCGTCCCCGGGGCCTCGAGGATGGTATTATAAAAGTTCGGACAAATCGACATGGTTTGTACTCTCGTGCAAGCAATGCAGTTACGTACGAATAAGACCGCACCGACCACACACAGCGATGCTCTATTACATACAATATGTTTTTTGTCTGTGACATATTTTATGGCATGGAGCGAGGGTGTACCATAAATTTTCGACACAAAAAACAAGGGGAAAAATAATCGTTCCTCCTGTTGTTAAGCTGCGCCACGCGAAGGTCGTAGTAAGTCGACAGTATCCACAGAAGAAACCAGTGAGTGTCATGCATTCCTCCCGTATTGCATCGTACGCGTTTGATGTTTTTTTTTCCTCGAGAAGACGTTTTGGAGTAATATAGGAGGTGTGCTTTATTGTTGCTGTGGTCCCTGACTCCGTTGCTGTGGTCATTTGCCGGTTAATACTGTACATGATGTGCCCGCTAAACCAACAGTATCTCATACAAGAAGAAAAACGACCATTTGGCGTCGGGGCTCAGTTTTTTTATCTTGAAGTCACCATTGAGCATAGACCAATATTGACTACTACAGTACGACAGGACGCCCAACAAGAAACATAAATATTATCCCGGGCTCGGTCTCGTGTTTAGGGTGAGAGGGTGTTATTACACACCAAAAATCCAGCAGAATGGCTGCTGGATTGCTATTAATACAATTCCTATACTATAAGTATAGTCTAAGCCTGCCTGCCTTGCTTATTGCGCAGTTTCTTGTTAAACGAAGGTGTCCTGTTAATAATATCCCTGTGAATATGAGCCTGCCTGCCTTCCTTATTATGTTGTTTCCACTGCCAAGCAGCTGTAAGATTCATATCACGGTAGGAGGTGCATTTTTAAAACAAGCGTTTTTTTTTTCTGACCTCTATAGTGCGGTTGAGCTTCTCGAGCGTGGACCTATCGGTTGGTACGATGATTTTAGGAGCATGTTTGTTGTTTCAGGACTGCAGCACAGTACAGCACAGTACGTAGCGCATAGAAATATTGGTCGGGTTGCGCGAACGAATGTTTTCTCGAAGCCATGGGTGGGGTGAGATGTTGAGCTCCTTCTGTTAGGAGCTCAGAAAACTCTTAGAATTTGCTGCACCCCTAGCGTGGGATGACTCACGCGTCGGATCCCTTCTCGCGGGCCGGGTAACCCGACCCGACCCGACCCGTCATATTTGACACCCTTCCCGATTCGACCCAGCCCGACCCGTTAGATTTCGAACACCTACTAGCGCGACCCGACCAGACCCGCGAGTTTTTGAAACCTCCTGACCTGACCCGCGGGCCGGATTTTGACTCGTGAAAAGCCCTGGTTATTGTAGGTGTTGTGCACGGTATGGGATTTACAGTGTAGAATGAGAGCATAGTCTCGTCGGCCAAATTGCCTAGGCGTCAACCTAGGGTCTGTAGAACGGAAATAGAAAGCTGTCTGTCTGCCGAACTGATCAAGTAGCTGGAATAACCACTGCCAGCATTTTGAACCACACCAACAAATTTGATAGACTTCGCGCGGTTTTCTGTGCATGTCGATATGGCAAGTAAGCTCTCACAGACTCTTAAGCCGATTAGCGACGAGCTTCCAAGCCCGCGGATACCGAACATCCGGGAGCAGTCCTGCTATACTGGTGCTTGATTAATCCGTACGTAATCGCAGTATACCCCACGAGCGCATTGGCGTAGTACCCTTCTTATTGATAAAAAGCACACCAATCCGTTTGATTTCCCTTCTTGCCAAAATGCCAGTTTTATGTGCTGCCTATTTGTTCGCTGTGCTTTTTTAATGGTCCCACCCCGGTGACAATCTCGCGTGTGCGTGTCAAGATTGGCCTCTCCGAGTCCGTCGATAATTGATGGGATAGACCCACACGGGAGCCAAAACCAAGCGGTCGATGTAGATCCCCGCCCGCCGTTGGTGCCACTGGTCTGCTTTGTATGATACCCCGTACATGTTGGTTTGTTTCTCCTGGAGGAGGAGCAATGAAAGAGACTAAAGATAGATACACCAAAGATGAGGTTCTGTCGGTTACCCGTACAATGTGGTCTCTATCTTTAACCTGTTTGGGCGAGAAAACGCGTGCAGAATGCGCGTCGTCATGAGGTTAACATACGCTTTACGATGAGGGACTCGCGTCAGCTCTGTCTATGGTAGAGCTCGAGCTGAGAGTAGAGTCGATGTCATGCTATCCTGAGGGTGGTATGGCGGTTTGCGAGCTGTGTGGATGCGGGCGCAGGGATATGCCACGGGATACGGTACATGGATTTCGTCGTCGTCGTCGTCGTCGTCCAACACAACTGTTCATGTTTACGAAGAACACAAACGCTGCTTAGATTGTCGTCGTTGTCCTACGAAACTAGACGCCGGGATCGCCTCATCAGCTCTATGACAGAGATCGGGCTGAGAGTCTGTCCGCTGCGATGCTATCGTCGATGTGATGCTGTCGTTTGGGGATGTAGGACGGTGTGCGAGCTATGTTGGTGCGTACGCGCAGGATCTGACCTGATTTTTTTTTGTCATCTCATCAGCTCTTCTCCACCACGCAGCATCAAAATGTACTAGAAAATTGGTTGCAGACTTGCTTCAAGTGGCTTACAAAAAAAAGTGGCTTCAGAAAAATGGCCTCATACATGCCGTGGGATTTCCATTAAACATGCGGAATCAGCAACATTCCAGGCATTTCCCTTAAAATAGTGGCTTCAACAAAGTGTCTTTAAAAGTTACATAGGTATTTGGGCGTACCTGGTGGCTGTTTTGCTTCGCCCGAGAGGGAGAACCGGAGGGAATTCCCGTAGGAATTTATAATGAACTATGGAGCCGCAATTGCTTACAACAAACTTCTCAAGAGCGGGCGTCCTCTGCAGACTACATGTACAATTCGAAACATACACCGCAGCCGTGGTGTTGGTACTTTTCTTCAGGAGCCTAATATCTGATTTTTTTGTTTTAATCTTCCTCGTCTATTACTGCCAGTATAATTAACAACGACGTTGGTACCTGACGATCCGTTCTACAACTCCGTCTCTAAACATGCTTTACTTTAGGTCTGTCGTGGAGGCAAAGCATGGTGCATGTACCTCGGAGAGCAGCGACAACTTTGGTGCCGGCGGCCATCTTCTTTGCTGCGTCTACCTTCACCACCATCGCCGCCCAAAATTGTGTGCCTTACAACTCTTCTTTTACCGCCGGGACTCCGGAGGTTTCGCTTGGTGATCCGACCTACTTTCGCTGTCCAGACGATGGCTTCCTCCTGACGGTGGACGCTTCATACATATCCTCAATCAAGTCGCTTTCATGGACGTGAGTGCACTAGACATCTCCGTCAAACGGGAATGGAGGGGGAGCAGGATCAGTCTAATATTGGCAACGGCATATCATATAGCAGGAGACGTGTGTCAGCAACGGATTTCTGCTGTGCACATGAATTCCTATACTGGGCCAGTTTACAGCAAAGTGCGGCATAGAGCGTACTTGTCATATTTTAACTATAATGCAGCGCCACTGTTGTGTTGGCATGCTGCTCCCCAGCGTACTGGCACTTTGTACAAGGCACGAGTATGAGGTTTAGACGATCCAACCGGGAATTTTCCGTGATTTCAATGAATGCTACTCACACCCACGCGTGCACGCACGCACGGGCGTGTTTTCGTCTCGCAAGATATTGCAGCATTCCTAAATAAGTCGCAGTTCAAACGGGTTGCAGTGAGTAAATATGCAAGGCCATGCGCCCTGCTCCTGAAGTACAGCATTCCTAAATATATCGCAGTCCGAAGGGCGTGTAACGAGTAAAAACCCAAGACCAAGCTGTTCGTTAGCTCCAAACGGGGTAGGTTTCAAGTCATTGTATTACGTCTCCCAACCACAGGGTAGATAGAGGCAAGTCGAGCAGAAAACTCATGCGTGAGACGTCCGAGAAGAGAACTCGTGCGTAAGACCTCCGAGAAGAGTGAGCTCGCGAGCGAGAGCGCACAGCAGTCTACCATCAAGAACGCCAACCAGGTACTACTTGCTATCCAATCGTAGTCCAAAAGCCCGAACCGGCACGGAAGTGATACGTAACTGTCATACTGAAAATCCCAAATCAACACCTTCCCGGATTATTTACAAGACAGTGACGAATCAGCAATTGATTCAATTCTATCACCTGAAACAATAAAAAATGTCAAGAGGAAACGCATCCCCATGAGCGAAAACTTTTTCAATACTCTCACTTACAATAATTGTAATCACAAGAAGAGATTACAACAGCCGCTCCATCAGGGCAAAAACTAATTAAACAAATAAAATGCCAGAGATCGTAAGGTCACCCGCTCAAAGGTCTCCCGTTGTCCCCTACTACCGCCATAGATACACAGATAATAGATACAGATCATATCGATAAAACGATATTGCATACATTCTTGTCCACAAACACAGAATTTATTCGACGCGAAAATTAGCCTACACCCTTCCTGATACGAAGTGTATCTGACCATCCACAAGCCACCCCGTCTTTCATTGCAAAACAAATGCAAAACAACTTGCTTGTGCAATGATCAAATAATCAAAGTATCGCATCCTTCCAATTCCCAAACAGGATTGCAACCTCCCATCAAGCTCGGAAAATCAGCATCGGTAATCCAACGACTAAGTGTGACTTTGCATCCCCTCTCTCTTTTGAGACCAGTATGTCCTGTACTGTACGGTCACAAGGATTCCTCACCCCATCTCGTCAACGCACATAGGCAACCACAAACGAGAGATACCAGCAAGACCTATTAGCCAATGTAACCAATCGTCGCAAACATGGGTAATTACCCGAAATATTGGTCACTTGCAAACCATCGTAAACTGAAAATACTCTCATTTTGGCTTTTGTTTGGTGTAGCTACAAATAATCGAATAAAGGAACAAATAAAATGCCGCCACTGTCGATACGAACAGCTCAAGCCCTCTCAGCTACGCAAACTATTCGACATCGCCCCACCGGACTCCTCCTTGCGCCTTGCTGCTCGTCTCAGCTGATCTCGAAAAAAGTTGGCTCCATAAACATAGCCTTCTCCACCAAGCTTCGATGAAAGCACGGCCCTGTTCCGGTACTGCTGAGCCGTAGACCCCTCATGAGGCTAGACCGAATCGGTTCGACTCTAGAGTGTTCGTTAGCTCCAAACGGGGTAGGTTTCAAGTCATTGTGTTACGTCTCCCAACCACAGGGTAGATAGAGGCAAGTCGAGCAGAAAACTCATGGGTGAGACCTCCGGGAAAATAACTCGTGCGTAAGACCTCCGAGAAGAGTGAGCTCCCGAGCGAGAGCGCACAGCAGTCTACCATCAAGAACGCTAACCAGGTACTACTTGCCATCCAACAGTAGTCCAGAAGCCCGAACCGGTCCGAAAGTGATACGTAACTGTCATACTGAAAATCCCAAATCAACACAAGCGCTCCGCTCTTTCTGTCCCGCCCTCTCCCCGCGTGCACATAGTGTCTAGCAGCCCGACCTTGCTTTGGGCCCATTCCATATTCCGCGTTGTAAATTAGCTAATCGGTGGAGCTGTTGTACATTTGGAGCACATGTATTGAGCACGAATAGCTTGATAAGAGTAGAGAGTGTTGGTGAAACGAAATTGATTAGATTTGGAGGACAGCGGTAATAACCACCATGAAAAGCGGTTTGGAAACAACTAGCGAGAAACTGATCCATAAACTTCAAAAAACGTCATCGATAAAAATAGACAAATCCCCAGTCAATCAATAAATAACACGGAAAACGGAAAATACGCAAAACACATTTGTAAACGGCTTTGGATGCGAAATGCGGGTTGAAACAACATTGACTGTTGACGGGTCGGTCAAGGATCAGATCGGGTCGGGTCGGGTCGGGTCGGGTCGGGTCGGGACCAGTCGGGTGATGCGCAATATTGACGTTTTTTCTGGGAGGAAGGTTTAACGCCTTCATGGGAACCCCCATGGGAGTCCCACGGGAGCCTCATGGGAGCTCCATGGGAGCCTCATGGGTCGGCCACGGTAATGCATGGAAGTCCATGGGAGTCTATGGAAGACCACGGGAGCCCCAGGGAAACCGATGGGCGCTCGCGGGAGACCCATGGGACATCCGCGGAGAGACCCATGGTCGCCCATGAGATTCCTCGCTAAATCCATGGTTGCCCATGGCCGCCAGTTGGAGACCGATGGATGTGGATGGGAGCCAACGGGAGCCCACGAGAGACCCATCGGCGCCCACGGGAATTCCGTGGACTTGCACGGGAGAACCATGGGCGCCCACGGGAGACCAATATTCACCACCACGGAAGCCAGTAAGATCCGTTAGGCGTTCATGGAAGGCCACGGGAGCCCGCGTGAGACCTATGGAAGGCCATGGGAGTCAGTGGACTCCCAAGGGAGCCCACGGGAGATTCGCGTGGACCTCCATGGGTCGCCATTGGGTAGCCCAGGCCGGCGTCGACGTGCGTTTATAGTTCATTTTCAGCTTTTCTAAAACAGTGAGGTCAGTATGGGTCTCTCGTGCGCGCCCATGGGTCTCTCGTGGGCTCCCGTGGGCTTCCATTGGCCTTTATTGGCCCCCATGGGCTCTCATTGGCGTTCGTGGGCCTCCCATGGGCGCCTATGGATCTCCCATTGGTCTCTCGTGGCCCCCCATGGGCGTAGATGGGCGTCTCAAGGGTTCTCGGGGGTTCCCATTCGCGTCCACGGACTCCAGTTGACTCCCCATGCGCGTCCATATTACTCGCATGGACACCCATTGGTCTCCCGTGGGATACTGTGGGCTTGGGCCTCGCTTGGTCTCCCCTGGGCATCTATGGACGCCCACGGGGGCTCCCATGGGCGTCCATGGGTCTCGCGTGGGTGCCCGTGGACCTCTGGGGGGCATCAATGGGCGTCCAATGGGCTTCCAATAGGCGTCCATGGGCCTCCCGTGGTCTCCCGTGGGCTTCCGTGCGCGTCAATGGGCGTCCATCGGTCTCTCACCGGGCTCCAAGATGGGCGTCCATGGACCTCCCGTGGTCTCCCGTGGGCTCTGATGGGCGGCCATTGGTCTCCCATGGGTCCCTCGTGGGCTGCTTTATGTGTCCATGTGTCTGTCGTGGGTTTCCATGAGTCTCCCATGCACTCCAATGAGCGTCCATGAGCGTCTATTGGTCTCTCGAGGTCTCCGATGGGTTCCTATTGGCGTCAATTGGCCTCCCGTGGACTTCGACAGACTTCCATGGGTCTTCCATGAGTCTCGCATGGGTCTCTCAAGAGTCTAGCGTGGGCCTCCCATGGGCCTCGTGTGGGTCTTCCATCGGCCTCTCATGGGTCGGCCATGCGTCTTTCGTGGGTCTCCCATGGGTCACCCATGGATGCCCCTTGGGTCCCCCGTGGGTCCCCCGTGGGTCTCCCGTGGGTCGCCCTTGGATCGCCCATGTGAAAATCCATGAGAGACCCATCTATCACGAAATAGCTTGGGATGAAATGTGTCATATGATGTAGATCGCTGCGTCGGGTCGGGTTCCAAGACTTTCGATTTATAATGTTAAACATACATCAACGTACACAGCAGAGTTTCTACGTACCGGAGTCGTGATTGAGTTGCGTTCGTTTCAGCTGTTTCTCGGGGGTAGACTTATAGTCTACAATCCGACGTCTACTATATAACGAACAATAGAGGTCCTAATCGCAAAGAGTGTTGCTGTCATCGAATATCGTATGTTCCAAGTGTTGTTCCAGAAGTTGCGGTCCTTGTCAAGAAGACACAGAAGAAGTGATTATATCACCCCCAGCCCAATACTTCGTGAACCTGTGGGAATTACTCACGCAAGTCCAGCGGTTCGGTGGCCGCCCCGTGTGGAGCCCCCTAGACGCATGCAGTACCACGTACTGCTTTGCTCACGTACTCGACATTTCACTCGAATGTTCGTTGTCGCCCTATAGAACAGCAGAACCGCAGCAGTACAGCAGTTGTAGTGAAAAACTGTGTAGAACTATACCCTCCCGCAGCGTTGCCGTTTTAACTACGGCCGTTGTTTCCTCTCGTCTGAAAGGCCGACGAAAATCTGTCGCTGACTATATATAATACGGTATAAGACGATGACGTATCATCATTTGTTGTAAGGCATATATTGTCACGTTTGAGTCTGTTTTCGGGCTTATCTCTTCGTACGTGTACTTTTAGCCAAAAACGTAAGTTGGTGGACATACCTCGACCGTGCGGTCACCTTCGTCGAGATTTGAGCGCGACCTGTGCCGTAGTTTAGCAGTGGGAAACCCTCCAAGCTCTTTGCCCACGGGGATGGATGAGGCAGCTACCAAGATTTCAGTAGTGAAGCCTTATTTTTTTCATGACGTGAAAGTAAAATCCTCCTCGAAGCACAGCCCAAACACAGCAACAACAGGCAGCGACAACAGCATCGCGGAGTTTGCTACAACCAGTTTGCTCGAAAGCAACGACCCTGACACCCAGCGTCAACATCAGCGTATTTTTTTTCCTTTTAATTTTTGTTCGTGTAATGCCCATCCGAGTCCTAATGCCTAAATATATTAGACCGCGTAGAAACTACATATGGTACATACATGTGCTTATCGTTTCGTTTTTGCGCTACTTCCCTAATCACTTCCCGGACGGGAACCTCGTACACAGCATAACAAGGCCGATTCGCAGCAATGCAGCGGTCGCGAGCTGGATGTAATCATTACTATGTACCAGGTGACAGATAGGCCCCTATGTACGGGCGTACTGCACCGGCCCGCTAATGACAAAGTAACTAACAAGAAAGCCAACCTGAACAATTGAAAAGGCTAATAAAACTCTCAGCCTGGCCAAAGCGCAAGTTTTACGAAAGTTGACCCCTTGATTGTTGTGGAGGCGGGCAACTATACCCCAGTGCGAACCATGGAACCACAAAGATCAATCACGCGTGCAGGAAATTGGTTCTGTGCTGCTACTTGCAACATCGTCTTATCAGGAATAAAAAACAACAAATCTGGCACCAAAATGTGCTTTCGAGCGTGCCTAGAATAAGAAAGTCAACCTGAGCCCGATTTCAGGTTTCTTTTGAGAGGGTCGGCCGGCACTAGACTAGACTATACGCATAGCTCGTGTTTCGCTTTGCTACTTTGACGAAAATGCAGGGCGAATTAGTTGCTTTCGAGCAGCTCCACGTCACGATACTAACCCAACGAAGCAAGTAGCGCGCGTAGCGTTCTTTGTATAGACTATAGCTTATGGACTATCTTTACGGCTATTAAGTTTCTTTCTTGCCAGGCCGAGGTGTGGACGACACCCGATAGCGGACGGATCGGAACACGTACGCATTGTAAAAGCTCACCATTTGCACCAAGTGGTACAACTAGTTGTGTCGTGTGTCGATTAAACCCGAGTGTGGGTCTTACCGGTACTACAGGGGAACACGTCAGCAACGCGGCTGCCCTCTCGTGGCGTTCGAATTATCCTGACGCGTGGGGTTATCTCTTGATTGATTGGTGGATTATTCAAACGATGCTTTGCCCCAATTCAGGTGTTCTGGCGGTGAGGAATTCGGGTCAACTAGCAGCTCCAGCAGCGGCCGCAGCTTTGCCGCTTTAACCAGCAGCGCAACCTTGGTGGACGAGCCGGTGTCATTCTCGGTCGCCATTACGAACGTGTCGACGCTTGTTCAAGATGGCAACCTCCCGCTATTGTCGCGGACGGCCTTTGGAGGATACGACGTTGATACCGCCGGGACTGACATAACGTTCGCTTGGGGGGGCTATTTTGGGTGAGTTTCTTCAGGTCGATCAACATGTGGCCCGTTCCGTTGTTCCATCATTGGCGTCGGTCCCAATGCGTCAACATACCTCTTGTCCCGAGAATGCCACCATAATGCTAATAAGCTATTGCTTGGACCCTAAATCGTTGATACTTCTAAAGTGGAGAGGAGGAGAGATGCAGAGGCGTGGTGATTCCTCGGCATGAACCAGATATGCTTTATACCTGCATTAACTTAGCGTGACGTAGAGTGCCTCATCGACATGCCCGGTATGGAGGTGGAGGCTCATAGTGAGCCATCATATCGGCACTCCATATCCATCCTCTCAACGTCTTGGCATCCCAGTGTCCGGCTACTGCTGTAGACGTCCTGTTTCCCATAGGGCTCTATAATCTACCTCATGTCCGTTTTCTTGCTGCAAGCGTTAATCAGCACCTTCCATGTTATGCACATTGATACAACGCGACACCATGTTATCATTGTCTCTGATAAAAGAAGTCGATGCAAAACACAGATAATTACTATCCTCCCGGCACTGCAGTCTCAATTATTGGCTCCTTCAATAGATTCGAACGTATAATCCTTGTCCAATCAATGTAGTATCATACCATGGGCTTACATAGGAAACTTCTAGTAGTTTATAGTCGATACTGCGACATGGTGCGCAGCAGCAGTGCTGATCATGGATGAAACGATGCCATTACGTGGTTCACCAAAACTCGAGGATTTTTTCGGTAAAAATCCTACCGATAGCCAAACTAGTGGTTCCAAAGAGCTGCAGCCACATATCTCTGGCACATCGTAGACTGACTCCCGATTTCACTTTTATATGTTTCTGGTGGAGGCATGAATTGCGTCAGCTGTGATATATGCGTGTACCACCTTGGGTTGTGTGTGTGTTTTCCCTGGGGTATTCCTCAGCTCCAGAGTGACTGGAGCCTGTCCTGTGACCACGGACTTGATTATGCAAGTTAATGTGAGAACAACAACAACAACAACAATCTCAGGTACGACTTAATGGTGCAATTTCAGTTGGTTTAATGGTTACCTCTCACCATGCATACGTTCAGTCAGTCGGTCAGTCAGTCAGGAGAATCTTTCAGGTCCGCAAATAAAATAAGTCGGATAAATCATCAAGTCCTTATCCCTGCCCCCTACAGCAGCTTTTCGGCAGCGTCATTGTTGAAATTTCATGGCGTCCTCGGCGGAGACAGCAGCGTTTGTGAACTTGAAGAAGTCTTGCAATGTCCTCGGTGGAGACAGCAGTTTTACGTTTTTTCAGTCGTATATCTCAATATCCCGCTACTAGACATCCTATTTCCCATATAACTCCCCGCTCTACCTCGTGTCTGTACATGGGTCGACACAAGCGAATGAAATTACCGCGTGAGCGGTTTGGGATAACGGCAAGAGGCCAGGCAAGGGTTCGCGTGCGGGTTAGGGCTAGGGCTGGGGTCGCCGGTTAGGCTGGGCAACAAACTTCGTAGCGTTTCCGCGGTCGGGAACAAAGGCGCGAGCGACGTATCCTAAGAAAGCGTACATCCCAATAGATAGTCGGGAACCCGAAAGTCAAGAATCCGATCGATGCGAAAAACTTTTTTTTTTCTTCTTATTATACAATACACCATCGTGTTTTATCGTATTTGTTCACGACAACACAACAATCGATGCCGTATTACTGCTGTGCACGTGAGAAATCTGCCGCGTTTAACATATTTCACGTGCGGTGTGTGATTCCCGAGAAACGGCTGACGGGATTCTCGAGAACCGGTTTGTGAACAGGATATACTGCTGATCAATCTTGAGTTACACCGGTGTTTATTTTGGATTGCTGTTGCTACGGAGGTGCTCCACTTTTTTTATCGGACATAAATAAGGTGATTCCACTCGGTTAGCGTAACACGGACCACCAATCTAGCTATCCAAGGACGCGATTTTTGATTAGGATTGAGGTTTGCAGAGGTAGGTGGGGTTTAACGCACCAGGGTTGGGCTATATCACCAAGCTTGTCACCTTGCCACACCAAATACTAAACCAGTACATATATCTGTAAACCGATCGTCGCTTGTGGTCTAGGTTACTGGGTCCCGCGATTGCCTAGGTATCAGGGCCCGAGAAGAGCGACACCATTTAGTTTCCAAGCGCGAATTAACTAGTTACGATACAAACGCTCGAATTCGGCTGTACCTAACACAACGTGTAAATAAACTTTCACTGCTGCTATACCCATCGCGGGTACACACTACGAAACATCATGCCGCCTCAACTCCCTCATCTGCAGCCTTACCTAAATACGTGTGCATGTTGGCGGGGATGGTCCTCGTGTTCTGCTCATTCTTTTGTTTTGATGAAGGGTTGAGGACGAGGAAGAGGTGTCGGACAAATATATCTCTTTCTGCTCCAGTGGCTCCTTCGCCACGGGCGTGACCGTGTGGACTTCCTCAGCTTACGTGTATGGGATTATGCTGGAGTGCGCATATGCCACGGCGACGTGTCTACCCCCGAATTATCCTACGAATCTCCTTACAGGTGCGTCGGCGGGTTTTTTTAACTCTGACGTAAGAGCCGCCGCAGCCGCAGTGTGTATCAGAACCTTTACCAGGCAGGAGCTAGACTTTGTAGTTCTCTTGAGTGACATCCTCCGTATTGCCTCACCATGTTGCATTCCAAGATTTTTGCTAGAATGCTGACACGCTATGCTGTGTACAAAGTCGAGCAGAGACATGGAAGTGATGTCCAGCAGTTTTAGGACGGGCACGGTTAACTGTGAACAACCCCTCTGTTGTCGGGCATACACGCCGGCGTGCATTCCGTCGTAAGCACCGCAAATTTCAGCCTTCTGGGCCGTCATGCTTTACAGTTCAGGGGATATATATATATATATATTATTTACATACCCTCAGCAACTTAATGTTTACCATTACCAGTAGTGCCGACTGCGATGGGTACCACGGTCAGCACCCCGAAGTTTAGTGCAGTCACCCCAGAGGCATGGCAACCCAAGCCATGCCTGATTCTTTTAGTCCCGCACGATGGAATTCGACACCACTTTGCCTTGCGCGACCGCAGATTCGTCTACTCCCACCACCGAACCAACAGCTTATTTTGGGGATACCGCGCCTACGTTCGGTACACCAAGCCCTTCTGCAACCAGTGTGTCGACAAGAGGCTCATCGTCTACCGCAAGCACCATCGTTGTTGGCGCTTCCGTGGCAGGGGGGTTGTGTTTTCTCGCGATATGCGCCGGTTTGATAGGCGGCTGCCGTCGACGCGGATCGAGAAAGACACGGCACCCCGACAAGCCCCAGGATACCTTTGGGACGCCAGCGACTACGGGCGGGGGAGATGGGGGCGCCGGCTTCGCCCCAAAAAATGGAATCGTGACACATGTGGTCTACGTAGGCGAAGGTAACCCCCCCCCCATCCCACACACCCCGCCAGAAGGTGACCCCACTCGCCCCATCCTTGACTCAGTCAGGTTGTTAAAAGTGCAAAGTTAGCAGTGCCACTGTCTCATCTACATCAACACCAACACTAACAGTGGGATCGATTTAGAATTTGAGGCACGCCTTGTCTTGGTGTTTACGCGTTCAACCCTCCCCCCACCCCCCACCCCGAGTTCCAAACCCCTTGCAGTGTACCAGGCAGGCTGAAGCATAGTTCGTGTGTTCGGTCGCATCGAGGACCCTGTCGTTTTGTCGGCGGAAAAAACAGCCGTTGCGCACCGACGCTCATGGACAAGAGGGCTGATTATTCTCCCAAGTCTTATGGGTCACTACATTCGGTGTCATTGCGGGTTTCTCACATCTCCCACACACCTGCAGCATGCAACCCTGAGTCAGTTTAGTCTAATCTTGTGCGTGGAAACACAAACCTTCTCTGCCAACTATTGCTGGCCAGCATCGCTGTCGTCCCTACTGATGCTAACAGACACGTCATTGAAACACATCAACGGGTTCAATTTGTGTGGCAAGGCAAGAACGTGGCGTTTCGGCCTGGAGCACCATCATTTTCTTTTTCGTGAAAACTGACGGCAGCTGCACACCGCCACACCTGGTATGCATGATTTCATTCCAGTCTATGCCTTCGATGACAAACTGCACGACCAAACGCCACCACGACTTTCTAGAATTCATGTAGTCAGCTAACCTTCGAGCCCTCCCCTAATGTCGTCCCTTCCGATCACTCTTCCGCCACCGAAACCCCTACACCTACCTTCTAGATCCTTTGGCGGCTGACCCTTCTCCTGCGAGTGACCCGCCACCCCCCTATTCCGAGCATCCGCGTTACCATCAAGCGCCGCCAGCTTACCCTTCCAACATGGCCTGAATCCAGCTGCACTGGAGATCGAGAGGCAGTCGTGTCTCCCACTCCGGCGAAAGACGGGCGGGGAGCGGATTGCCCATGGTATCATTTTCGAAAAGAACCAGTCGATTGATGGGCTTGACGGGGAAATGTTGGACGCCAGATTAAACGACCTAAATCCGGTACCCGGGGCGCGGCCCAAAGATTCACAATGGTTTGTAGCTCAGTAATGGTTGGCGGAGCAGGCCCGACATCTCGACGAAACAAACCGGGCGCCAAGGGTCGAGCCCTGCCTCCCCTCTCGGAAAAATTCAGGGACTCATGCGAGTACCGCTGCAGGCAAGAACACGGTATCGCGAGTTCACCTCCTTTTCTTCTGAAGCCGGGCGAACGTTGATCGCCGAACGACGGTACACGTAGCCAGTAGCATAGACAGATCGGGTCGTGTTGATAATATATATGTCATAGCGACGAAAGTAAGGGTCGCAGCCGCGGCGTCCACGTTGTTTCTGCAAATTTAGTTTATTCACTGGGTACGAGTGCGGTTGAGTATTCAAGAGTATTTACATAGTTTACGTGGGCTGTGGCCATGCATGCATTATTTTTGTACCTGGGCCTTACTTTGACGGGAAAACGCGAATTAATCAATTGTACAAGTGGTACTTTGGCGGTGAACCGATATGATGTTATAAGTAGTTATGGGTACGCACCACGTGGAGTCACCCGTACCACCAGAACGCCACTAAAGAGGACAGCCGCTATATGGAGAGTGGGTGTAGACGGGTCGACTGGGGTGCGCTGGGGGATGCGGGAGGTCCTGCTGTGCGGCGGAGCCCGCGGCACAAATTTCGCGATTAGCAAGCTGCCATCGTATTTCTCAGTGACAAGTAGAGGTCCCTTGGAACGTTGGCACGGAGTTTCGTTTCTTCTTTGTACGTTGTGTAGTTAAAGGCACATCTTGCACGACCTTTCAAACATTGTATTTTCTTTTTTCTTTCTGATAAAATCATGCACCAGGCAAATGGTAATGATCGACGCCCCGTCGCAATCAGACGCCAGGGAAGGATAGCAGCATCGACGATGTTCGCAACGTGGGTACCGGACCAGCCTATTCTCGGTTCCGGCGATGGAGACGATGGCGGTGATGACGTTGATGATGATGATTATGGCGATGATGATCCTGATGATTATGATGGGGATGATGATGATGATGAGGATGATGATGAGGATGGTGATGATAATGATGATGATGATAATGACGATGATAATGAAAATGATGATGACGATGTTGATGATTATGATGGTGGTGATGATGATGATAATGATGATGATGATGATGATGGTGGCGGTGGTGATTATAGGATGCTGATGTTGACGATGATGTTGTCATTAGTCTATTGTGTTGATCTAAAAGCTAAGCCGGTGGTCACAAATCACTCCGTTGGAGTAAAGTTGAATTGGTAACACAACGTCCTTTGACAGTAACAACTAACTTATCGACGACGTATCAACATCGCATGAAAGGAAACATGAGCACAACGGTCAGATATCGCAGCCCGGTGAAATTCTCAGCTCAGCCATACCCTCTGATATCCGCAAATCCACGGTTGGCCGGTCCCCAGGACTCCTAGCTCTCTCTCTAGCTTTCTGCCTGGGTTCACCATGTTTACAGTGCGGTGGAGCCCTTGGGCAACAGGTGGACCAGGAATGCTCCTTTCCGGGACAAGCTCGCCGAGTTGTCTAGAGCTCAGTTAGATAATTGCAGTTCTTTCCAAGGTTAGCCCCTCAGAGCATCAGGTTCAATCTCCTCGGTGAGTTAGGACCGACCACGTTGTCGGCTAACGAAGAGTCTGTTGAGGATAGGTGTTTTGTACTACCACCTATCGAGGCAATGTTCAGTAGCATTGATTGGCACATTATTGCTGTATTCGTAGTCGTAAGATAACTATTGTAGAAAATAACGTATGGCCGTTCCAGCTGAAACAAAACTTTCTTGAAGGAAACGTTCTAGAAAAGCGACGAGATTACCACCTGTTCGACTACTACCGCTGTATTTTTGTTCAAGGAGGTCTTATCGTACTAGGTAGTCGAGTTCTCGAAGTCAGAGGCTTCTGGCAGGAGTAGTGATCTGGACGCTGAGACGGATGATGCGGGTGGCCCCACCCCTTTCATTCCACTCTTCTCTCATCCTCCTTTATTCTTCCTCGTCAGTTTTCAGTGTCCCCTGAACTTAGGACACAGCAGTCCATTGTTCTCAAGTGTTTCGTTTGTTGGCCGAAAGCGCCGGTTAAAACATCAATACATCTCTGCTGCGCGCATCTTTTACGCTCCTCTGGTTAGCTTAATTGCTGCCACCGCCAGCCTCTGCGACCTCGCCAGGTCGTATCGTCACATACGCCAATAGAGTCATGCATGTTGCGTGACGATGTGCATAATACACGAAAGGTGGACACATAACCAATAGGACATATCGCTGACTCTGGGCATGGTGGTATGACGTTGACCTTGTGTGTTTCCTTGGGGGCGGTATCCATAGGCACCACGCACGCATGTGACACACTTTATCGTAGAGGCGCACCACGTTTGTTTCCCGAAGCTCTTCAGTTGAGGCGCTCTATACTAGTACCAGTATACCCTATCGTCATATTAGCCCAAACATTGTTCTTTAAGAATCTGAAAGTGCAACCCGAACCACGTTCAGTATTGTGGTGTCGGGCACTCCGGAGGTCGCCCTCGGCACATTCTCCCACCTCTCTACCACCCTCTCAGCTCGTAATTGCTGGCAGGAAAGTTACTTGTATCGAATCGATCAAGGTATGGGTTTTTGGTGCCATGGCTCAACGGTCGAGACGACAGACTAAGACTTTGAGTTTGACGACGTGAGTTGGAGCCTCGCAGAGTCAGTCAGAATTGCTTATTGCGTTTAGACATCTGTGGCCAAAATCGGGTATACCCGGTGCCTTTGTGGCCAGAATCGGTACCTTTCCATTTCAGAATTCGCCACGCCCCTAGGACCATCTGATTGGCCAATGCCGGCCACTACCCGACGGTGCTTGTCTGGTGAGAGGCTAAAGTAATCGGGTTTAGCGGGTTGAGCATCCAAAAACGGGTCTACCCGGCGGAAATGTGGCCACCACGTCGGCTGTGTTGGTGGCTGGCGTTGCCAGACGGCGTCCTGGGGGCGTGGCGAACACTGAAATAAAAACTTACCAGATTTTGTCCACAAAGGCACCGGATATACCCGATTTTGGCCACCAGTCTTTAAAAAGAGACATATTTTTTTCACATTTAAAATAAATATATACAAAAATGTCTTTCTGCTTTGCTTCGGTATTTTTTTTTCTCCTTCCAGGCAGGAATCTCTGATTTTCTGCCCCCCCCCCCCCCCCTCCCCGACTAAGCCATCCCACGCATGCGTGCAGCACAAGTTTCTGAGCTCCTAGCCTGAGGGGCTCGATACTTAACCAGAAAGATGTGGCTTCGAAGACGCGTGCTACAATAGGGGTAGCACGTTTCGTCTGGCATGAGAAATGGCTTCTGAATGACGGCGATTCTTCACGCAAATCGTCGGGAAAAACAAAATAATAGGCCATTTTTTGTGCGTGATTTTCGTCCTGTGTCTTAAGACCACGGGATTTTTCATCCGGTGGTAGCAGTTAGTTTTTGTTTTTCTCAGAAATAATCAGTCTTTGGCAGAGGTTTTACGCCTCCAAAATCGAGGAAACCCCAGAAAAAAAACGTGAAGCACGTCTATTGTAGCACGCGTTTTCGAATAAGACATCGAATTTCGTTCCCGCAACCCAAGCAGCATTTCTTTCTATGCGCTAGTCCTCAAACAAACATACTCGTACAATTACTACCAGATACCAGGTATACTCTAACCGATGGTTCCACACTTACTTGAGAGGGTCCAACCGGTCAACCAATCAGAACGTCAGAAGGCCAGAAAACGTTTGGCCCGAATATGCAACCCCTATCGCACTATATATAGAGGGATGGCTCATTTTGTTTGGTCTAAATAGTGCAACCCCTACGGCACTATAAAGGGATGGATCACTTTGTTTGGTCCAAATAGTGCAACCCCCACCGCACTATAGGAGGGATGACGCTACTGCTGGCAGCTGTAGTATGTAGTTCTTTTATTTCTTCTTCGTTCGGCTTGGCTTTTGCTTCATTAACGTTGTGGTTTGTGCTTGCGGACACGTTTAATTTACTATATCGTATGTTAATAGCGTGCGTGACGGTAGCAGCTTCGGAGATGCGGGGGAAATCCACGTTTCCCGAAAGTGTACACTAAATTGGCATGCTTTTGAACGCTACTCTGGGGTTGTCGCGTAACTGGTATGCCACAAGTGCCCTCTTTGTCAGTACGTTAATTCTTATATTTGGACAATATCTCTACATCTTCTCTTCGTCTCCAGTCATAATGGCCTCACGGGTGTCGAGAGACCCTTCTCCCCGTGAGCTAGCCCGCAACCCCTTACTAACTGGTATATCGATTATGCTCCCCTGACTGGCTTGTCGGTTAGTCCATGTATGTATGTGTTATTCGTATCCGGTGTGCTGATACCCCCAGTACCGGGCATTTCGTTTGTCTTTTTCCTCTGTTTTACATTAGGGATTCATATTTCGTTTGAATTAGTTTATTCACAGCATACGTAAAAACGTATCCTCCCCCCCCCCAATGCCCCCTCCTTCCCCACCACCCACACTATCGCCTAGACCTATGAATAATAGCACCATGCGTATAGTACGCCCCTACATCTATGCGACCTAAAGCTGTTGGAACCCCCCCACCTCCCCCCTCCGCCCCAACCCCCCCCCCCCCCCCCAACCCCCCCCCCCCAACCCCCCCCCCCAACCCCCCCCCCCCCCGCACTCTTTCGAAAATTCTGCCCTTTCCTCACCGGTTGTACGACTTACAGGATACACTTGATGAACTGATGCATTTCCTTCCACAGCTGTCAGATTTGTCCCCCTGAAAAACGGGTTTTATAGTTTCCGCGCACAGACTGACTAACATCACCCTCTCTCTGTCGACCCTGATAGCTACACTGTCACTGCTGTAGTTGCAAGGGGAGTCGCCGACCTATTATATCCTTAATGAGGACACGCACCCAGTAATACGCGCGATCGGAGTATCACACACAGCTTGCACAGATGAATTGCGACAAAATCTTCGATATCACAGCTCACAGCTGGAGTATATTATTATTTTTATAATAACGACGTACGTGCGAGTATTTATTTGTGTTCCCCCCCCCCCTCTCTGGTGCTGTTCTCCGAACGCGTATCGATATAATTTAATAAAGCCACACAACTATTTTTTTCAAGTTTTCTAAATTACCGTAATCATCGGAGGCTTCACACTGCAGTGTGCGGCCGTCTTTTAAAATGCTTTCGTTCTCCGATTTTTTCGCACAGGGTTGCGAAAATTCCGATATGCGTGGCGACTCCGATACTTGCTGTGCGGAAAGTGAATTACCAGGTAGACAATTTTATTTTGGTTTACATAAGCTAAAGCTTTATTTTTCCCCATCCGCCGAAGGATAAAAAAAAAAAGAAAAGAAAAAAAAAATGGTTCTACATAATAAAGCACGCCCCTGTGCGATGACTCCGATGTATATATGCCATTCTAAACAAAACCGAAGAGGCGTGTGTGGGGTGTTTTCAAGACACACCCCCTGCGCGAAGGCTCCGATACGTACGATCCTAATCAGATCACAGCCAGTATAACAGCACTTTTGCGGTTCATTGTTTATATATAGCTGCAACCAGGCGCAGCTATCTGATTCACAAGGTTGCAGCTATCACACAGCGAAACCGCTACACACAACACACGCGGCGAAATAAAGAACGCGGCGGAATTAGTGCGGGGATATTTTTTGGTACAAGCTGCTGGACACCACCCGTAGTATCGCGAACCTTCACCGAAGGTATCGTCGGAGTTTCCGCACAGTATTAGAAGACTCCGATACCTGTGCTATAATTGAAGCAAATGCCGCAGTAACCCCATTTGTGCGCACCCCAGTACGAAGACTCCGATATGTGCGGAGACTCCGAAATGTGCGAATAATCCGATATGTGCGAAGACTCCGATTATGCCCGTAATACCGCTGGCACTCTTAGCCCTGTCTGTGACTGACCGCCGTCTAGACGAATCGTATATCTTTCTTTTTAGTCTAGTATGTTAATGTCAACGTTAATGTTAGTGCTAATGTTGATGTTAATGTTAATGCTAATGTTAATGTTAATGTTAATGCTAATGTTAATGTTAATGTTAATGCTAATGTTAATGCTAATGTTAATGTTAATGTTGGTGTTAATGTTAATGTTAATGTTAATGGTAGTGTTAATGTTTATGTTAATGCTAGTGTTAAGGTTAGTGTTAATGTTAATGTTAATGTTAGTGTTAATGTTAATGTTAATGTTAGTGTTAATGTTAAGTGTGGTGTTCCTGACGTGCGTTTTTTAATAAAAAACAGTCTTTTCCACCCCTATCTATCGACATCCAGCGCACCCAATGATCTTCATCCTAAAGAGCGAGAAACACAAAAAAACGTTTTGTACGCGTGTAGTCACAACCTTAGAGATAGACACATACATCGCGAGTCCTGAGTGCTACATCAAGCTGCCAGGTGCATACGGTAGACACATCATCATGCACGTTGCGCCCGGGCTGTTTTTCGGGAGAGCATGGCGGCATGGCTCTTGGCATTATTAAAGTCGCCAGTTTGCACCTGCCATCAGCCGTTAACCGTGAACCTCTCTCTGTACGCTTCACATAATTAATTTGTTGCATTTTTCCTCGCAAACGTGGAACCCTGGTAGTATCGAACGTATACTTTGTAGGAAATCTTGGGTTTGTGGTTCGTGCAGAGGGAATGGATATTATTGCACTCTTGGAAGACATGTTTGATTAGAGGACATACATGGAAAAAGAGAGAGCGGGTTTGACGGAGATGGGGCCAGCCTGGGAGCTGCCACATTCGGCAGCAAGGTTATTAGGACACGGCGGGGGCAGTAGACAAGCAACGCATACATAAATACGGCGGAGTGCAGGAAACTTGTGGGTGTCTGATCAGCAAGTAAAGTACTACTATTACTATAGACTAACCTTCTTGCTGCTGTTGTGAGGTTCGAGGCTGGAGGCGATTTTTTTTCTAGAAATGTACGCCGTGATTGCCGGCAGCCAATACATAGCAGCTACAGCTGTGTGTAGGCCATCGCAACACCGGCAGCCCCCCGACCAAAAGCGACCCGCCCCCCAAAATAGGTTTTGGGCTGTGTTTGGGCAAATAATAAATGCTGAATCTTGGCTGAATAATAGTACATTATTACATGCAATACAGATCCAAAAGCACAAAAGAACTCGGAAGCCTTGGGTTGTGACGGGCATGGGATCAGGGTGCTTGGCGGCCACTGCCGGCGGCTAACTAGATGCCCAGGATCATGCGGAGGGCTCAGATCTGGGTGGGATCTCAGGTCGGGGTGGGGCTACGGTGCCCAATAAGTGGGAGAAGGGTGGATGTTTGTAATTTTATTTCGAGGTTGGCTGTTTTGATACGGACACGGGTGGATGCTCTCATGATATGTGAACGATGCCTTCCTTTTTTTTTGTTGCATTCCTGGAGGAAAGTTCGTAGACGAATCTTCATGGCAAACGCGTGACAACGGGAGATACATCGGCTTTTGTCCGAATATTGCTGGATCTTTCTGAGTAAAGTAAGGTATGAAAAAGTCCGGTGCACAGGTACGCACCGGTACGCAAGGGCAGAGCTAGAGCTGCTGGTGGTTGGTGTTACTACTGTTGTTGTGTGTTGTTGGTGCGAGCTGGGCGCTGGGCGTGCCGCGATCGATGTTGCTGTTGTTGCCGATGTGGTTTTCTTACGGACTCATCAGCGCTATATTCAAGTTGTTGCCGTCACACGCACACAGGGCAGGCTCCGGTGCAGATTTCATGGAGAGGACGATTCACAATGGAAGAACACAAACGCAGACACATGCACGGAAGAAGTACATATTTTTATTTCATTCTTGCTCGGCAACATTCGGGGTAATTGTAATTGCTTGCTGGCTACTACACTGCTGCTGCTGCGCCTAACTGTTGCGGTACCGAACTCACAGCCACCGCCGGCGCCACCCGCATCAGCAGACATGCCCTCCCCCCTCTCGGCTCGTAGCAATGCGACTCCATGTCTGCACACGCCCTGCTTCTATGTGCTGCCTGGGGTAGCATACTTGTCTTCCCCCCTCTTCGCGTGATCTCCTCTCCTCTCCTCTCCCCTTTTTGGTGGGTGGTGATGAAAATGGCAGCGATTGGCCGGAAATTTACTGTTTAAGAATCAGAGTGTTGCATATGCGAGAGCGCGAGAACTACCCTTCCTTGAAGATCCGCGCAGCCACATTAATAAACGAACACAAACTCCATCCGCAGGTATTATTTGCCACAGAAAAAAATGGTACACTTCAAAAGAGCCCTGCCAAGTACCCAAAGAAAAATCGCAGAATGCAGTTCAAGAGCACAGCTCGCCACCTCGCAGCAGCAGCAACGAGCAACACCTACCTGCCAGCATTGCCTGGTTTCGGGTTTTGGGTGGCGTGGGTATTACACTACAGCAGTATCATCACGTCATCCACCGGAGAAACCCCTATACCTGCAGCCAGTGCGACGTATATACGCTGGGTGTCCTACTACTGCTACTGTGAGGTATGCGCTGCTCCTATCGCCGAACATCTAGCCTGCTGAGCCAATCTCATCCACTTTTGTCCACCGCGCCAAAACACACACGAGCTTTCATATTTGTAGACTCCCAGGTGCAGGTTGTTGGCACAAGCTTGCGAGCACCGGTACCCCCTTTTCCTGTGGGCAGAGGCATCCACTCCTGCGCCGGAGCTGGGGTAGACTCTATCTTGTCGGAAAGAGATGCTCGAGCCCGTTCGGCCCCGCTGTTCCCCAAGGGTACGCCACACTCCACAGACTGCTATCTTTTGTTGCTGCGTTTCATTGACACGATCGAGCCTTTTCCCGCATTCCTTTCAGCTTTTTGACACGATTTTGATTGCTATTTCCAACGGCGGTGGTGGTCATGGCTGCTGTGCCGGCTGTTATCTATGCCTTGGGAGCGAGTCTTACGCCTTGGGTAGTTCATTGTCCCTCGCCCCCTCTACGTGGCTCTGCTGTCTCCGCCTTGCCAGGTACGTTGTTATCTATATACCAGGTACCTGGCGTGCCTGGTACATACATCATGAGGTTCTGGGATGGCAGCAGTATACCCCAAAAAATAAGAACCGTTTAAATATAAGTATGAGTACCTATACGGTCCTTAAATTGACAAGCAGTTTGGCGTTTGTTTGTCATGTGGTCACGGTTACTGGTACAGTCCCAGGCGATGCGTATACCAGATGCGTCCCCTAGACGCTGGCAAATGTTTTGCGGCTACAGTTGAGCACAAAACAAGCGACGCAAAACAGACGCAGTACGAACAGGTACGACTTCGCCGAATTTGCACATGCCAGGTATATGGCATCATACTTTCGCTTCCCGCGTACGTACATGAGTATATACACAGCTGCATCCGCATACCCTCGTCTATCACCGCACACCGGCAGCCGGTAGACAACTACCAGGTATGTACATCAACCAGGCGGAAATATAAGGATCGTTTACATATTAATGTGAATACTTCACGTCGCTTACAATTACCCCGCATGTACGTAAGTTTCCTGCCAGCGGTACGTATCTGGTTCGAATTTTCCGGCCTGGCTCTTCAACGTGTTTCTTTGATTATTTTTGCAGGTGTTTTTGTGGAGGGTAAGCATGCCGCGTTCGAGACGGAGAGCAGCGACACCATCATCCGCTTTAGTGGCGGTGGCTGTCATATTTACCACCGCCACGGCCCAAAGCCAGAGCTGCGAGTCTTACAACTCCTCCTCTACGGCTGGGAGCCTGGGGCGTGCTTTCAACACGGATCCGAGCTACTTTTCTTGCGCAGACGACGGGTTTCTGGTGGCGGTAGCGGCGTCGTACGTCAGCTCGGTCGAAAAGCTCTCGTGGACGTGAGTACACTTGGTACTGCCAGTACACTTGGTACTGCCGTGTCAATATCTCGGAAGTAGCTCGTCCCGTAAGGGTTAGCGGGGGTCCCCAAGAGAAGAAAGGAACGAGCTTCTTGGAACCGCACTAACGTTTTGGGGGACAAAACACTTGGAGTTAGAATGGGGTCGTTCTTGCAGTGAGTGGTAAAATACTTGACCACCGCCGTGTTACCACTGGTACCGCTGCGATTATTATGTATGAAAAACGCTACCAGGTACATTATTTTCGAACTACTGCTCTTCTTATTTTTCCTCTTTTTCTTCTCAAATTTACCTTCCAATGCAATAACCTGTGGAAGGCTCATTAGGGTCAAATTAACTACCAGGTACTGCTGTGCCGGTATCTCTTCGTACTCGAGTTGTATCCGGCACACTGACTACTAGGTGAATCGATGCGAATTTTAATAATGGGTGCTGCCGCGGTTGTATCAGTCGCGCCCTGCCGCACGAATATCGAGTCTAACATTACCTTGCGATCGTTTCGGGAGTCAGTGTAGTACCACTTCTTGCAGTGTACCGCCGGTACAGCTAGTACTGCTGTGCAGGTTGTCGCCCCTACGTAGCCAACAAGCGCCGGTTTGCTATAGACTATGCATGTATGTAGCCGATGCTGTACTCGCCATTTGTAGTTGCCCTCTTTGTAGCCCCGACATAATTCGTATTCAGTTTTCGACCCCCCCCCAATAGTAATACCCATTGCTGTCTCTGGAGTTGTCACACCAGAAAATCAAGTGTAAGTCATTGGCGCTGTCATCCACAAGTAGGTGCCGAAGTCCGTCTTACGAGCGGTTCTTGGAAGGATGCAGTTCACCCTTCATGCGACTCGCCGAACACCTCACGGCGCTTCGCGCTTGTGCAATGACTATCTGCCTGGTTGGTGAAAAACCCGACTTCCGTCCCGGCATGGTAGGGATGCGAGGGTCTATGGTCATACGACTACGGCCATGCACAAACTGAGTACCCCCCCCCCCCCCCCCCCCTGCCCGACGTGCTCCGTCCCGACTTTGTAGGGGTGCGATGGACCATGGTCTTACGATTGCGGATATACGTGAAATGAGTACCCCGTCCCCCCCCCCCGCCCCCGCCGCCCCAGTGCACTACAACTCCCAATGTCGCCAAGAAGCGCCGAATCACCGCATGAAACCGATGCTTGAAATCGCCAGTTTTTCGTCCCTTTTCACCCCTTCGTTGTTGTGAGCGGTTGCCCCCTTCTGGTTTGCGAGCTTCTCCGGAGAGACGCTCGTGCGTTCTGTGAATCGTTCTACCACCCCGCAAACCCCTACGCTATACGACCGAAAGCGAAACGGGGTGCCCGGAAATCCAATTCCGACAGCAGAGCGGGGTGCTCGGAAATCGAACTCCTACCCTATCCCGAAAGCGGAGCGGGTTGCCCGGAAATCGAAAATGATCCCTTGAACGTGAAATATCCCCTGGCTTGTAGCGTGGCACCTTTCCCTCTTTGCCAACTGTCCGGGCATGATTCCCTTACTCCGGAAGGTCCCCTAAAGTCGCAACATAATACATTTTCCACTGCCGATGGTTGAACACAATCTACTCAGTCAGGTGCTCTGGCGAGGATGTAATCGGCTCGTTTCGAATGATCTAGGTGTTTCCAACACATGGAGGCGATGCACTACAGTAGTACCGATATACCCCTCACTCACAACAAGGCACATTTCCCCCCCGCCAATGGTTGAGAATAACCAACTCAGGTGCTCCGGCGAGGGTGAAACAGGCTTAATACAATCCAGCGGTGTTTCAATGGATGGAAGCGTTTTCCAGCCTGCAGCTCTTGAACAATACTTTTCCTTTTCGTACCGCCAACCAAACACTCAATATCGCCGCCACCGCTAACAAACGACGAAATCTCTTACGAACGGGCGTGATTACCGGCCAACTACCGCTACTTCGAAGAATACCCCTAACTCACAACGTGGCGCTGTTTCCCCCCACATGCGGTTGGCGGACATACTCAATCAGGTGCTCTGGCGGAGACGACATCGGCTCATTCAGCAGCGACAGCGTCGCCGAGGGCTCGGCGTCGTTCACTGTGGGCATGACGGAAGTCACCACGAGGGTTAAGGATGGAAAATATCCAGTGTTGTCGGACATGTTTTTTGGGGGATACGACGTGGACAGCTCCCGGACTGATGTAGATTTCTTGTCCAAGGGTCCCTTAGGGTGAGTTGGGGTACATGAACAGTTCGTCTTCGTTCATAGGTTTCCATCGTGGTTTGCCGTCAAACGTTATTTTCTATCGTGGTTTGCCGTGAAACGTTATTTTCCTTTACGGTGATGGTTATGATACTACGTCGAATAATAGTATGACTGGTTGGCGTTGAAGCTCATGCTATGCATATACATTATCCATGGCCAGATGGCAAAACATACGACCTGCTACCTGGTCAAATGGTCAGATGGCAAAACATACGACCCGCTACCTGGTTATGATATAAAATATGATATATAAAAGCAGAAGACTGCGATGCACATTCAATAGCTATTATTGTAGACTAGATAGTAGCCGTAAGTTCGCTACTGCTGTGCATGGAAGGCTCTCATCGAGCGAAAATCGGTAAGACTGTGTACGCGTTACATTGCTGGGACTGTAATCGTGCGTTCTGTCGTAGACATCGATTCTAACACCTTGCTCACACCGGAGGTCGCCCGCGGCATATCCTCCCACCTCTCAGCCATCCTTACAGCTCTTAAAATGCAGACGGAAAATTGTTTTTTCCGGACCGATCCGTTTCTGGACCGATCCGTGGACTCTTTTTTCTTTGCCTCTTTTAGCTGTTGGATTATTTTTTCGTTTGGTTTTGAACCTGCTTCTTCTACCCATACTTCGAAGACACCAACTAATATAATATGGTACTGTCGTGTTGTCGTGTATGCTGCTGCTGATCGGTCGATGAAAGTGTTTGATTTGAACGAGGCCTCTTGGCCCGATCATTAATCCTATCCATACCGGGTCCCGCGACTGCCTGTTGAGAAACGATACCAGTACTGCTTTTTTTCCTCGAGCGAAATTTCTGATGGCCAAGTACACGCCCGCAGACGGCAACCTGGCATGCAGTAGGACTTGCACTGATGATGTAAGCTAACGTAGGCGTAGACGTGGGAATCGTACGAAGCAACACGCCCTTTCAGCCCCGTCTATTGTACACTTCTGCCTCAAAACTGTGCGCTTGTTGGACAAACCGTGGGTGCTCCTTGTGCGCCCTTGGAAGAGGTGCCCAGTGCGCTTTTTATCGAGGGCCACTACGGTACAGTAACAATGGCCGTTGTTGTCCGACAGTGTATGCTGCTCCACCTTGTCGTTTGGTGAAGGATACACGACGATAAGCTTTGTTTGCTGTTCCGCCTTTCTTTGTGGCATTCTGAAAGACTAACGACGAAAAGCAAACGTTGTGTTATGCTCCACCATCTTTTTGTGCACGAAGGACAAACGACGGCAACGATGAGCTTCTGCCGGACACATCGGGATCTTACTGCGGACCCGGCACCTTCGCCTCGGGCGTGACTGTGTGGCACAACGATAAATTCGTGTACGGGGTTATCCTGGAGTGCGCATACATCACAGCGACGTGCACCCCCCCGAATTTTCCAAGCAATCTTCTTGAAGGTGTGTCTCCGGAGATACTGCCGCCCTTCCTTGTCGTGAAAGCCACAACACTATTTCGGAGGAACATAGCAGCAAAGACAAAATACCTGTAGAAAAAACGGTGGATGGTATACTTTTTGTTGTGTGCATCGCGAGTCCTGGTTGCTATGATCCTCATAAAAGAAGCAGTGCACACTATTAATAGCCCTTTTGGGACCCAGATGCAGCAGCCACACTATGTCAGGCACGGTAGTTTTGCTGGGGTGTTTAGCGAGATGCCGTACCCAAATTGACTGGGCAGGAGCTGGTTAAAAAAACATGCAACCTTTTTCTTGAAATAGTTCCAGGTCACCGCTTAAAGCCAAGCCGACCCACGAAAAATCACAAAACAAGGGGTTAAAACTATGTTTTCCCACCTTTCTTTTCATTTTCTGACCTAATTTGCTCACGGGTGGGTTGACCTTGGTTTTGGTTCAACACTGTTTTATGCATGTTTGCCCGCCCGACAGAGTTTGTAATCGTAAACGCGCTACTACTACTGTGGTATCCGCCGTCCATTACGAAGGGCCACGGTAATGAGAGCCAACGATGGACGCCAACGGCAGCAATCTCTCCCGTGTTTATTACCAAATTTCGGTCCTGATCACTTGTTCCTCCCGGAACAGTGGGAGCACGCAGCAACGCGAATAGCATCACACCGTGCAGATGCCAGAGATTTATCCTTTCATCGTACGTCAGGCGCGCCCTCTTTCCCCGTAGCCCGGGCTGCTACGTGTGATGGATGCTGCAGTCGTGACGCTTTGTGGATATTTTGATTTTTCCCCAAGGGGTCAAAGCTGTGGTTTTCTCGGCCTGGGCTTCGTGGTGCCCTTGGGCATCTACATACACATGGGCGCATTCTATGTCTCGTTGCATTCTTTGTTTTACGCTCCAGTGAAAATACTTTATGCTGTACGCGCTGACGAGCAGAGAGAGTAAGGGGACCCAGCAGGTTTAGGAAGGGTGGGGCAAACGGATCCCCCCCCCCTGTCGCAGGGCATTTCACGTCGTCGCGCATTCCACCCATGGGCACCGCAAACTGCAACCTTCCGCGTCATGCTTATCAGTTTCGGAGGTAGATTTTAATATCGAGTTTGACAGATTAGGGCGTAGGTGTCGTGCTCAATACTTTAGGGGGTATATGTTATCATTAGTTGCTCAATTTACTCCGCGGTTCTCACCGCGCTTTTACATCGCACCAGCGTTGGCTGCCGTGGTACCGTGCCCGGCGCTCTCCACCTTTTAGTGCAGTCGACCCACGGACACGCTCACAAAACAAGCTAGTTTGCTCCTTACGATTTCTCCCGTGTGATGACTTGTCACCCCCACCATGCCGACGCGCGAACGCAGATGCTTCTAGTTTTAACAGCAAAACACCAAGTCCGTCTGCGGGCACCGTGGTCGCCACGGACGGACCAAGCTCTTCCGGGGCCACCCCGCCGACCGCCGGCACACCAAGCCCTTCCGTCAGCGCCACTCCTGCCGCCGACCCACCAAGCGCTCCTACGAGCACCGGGCCCACCACGGACCCACCAAGCGCCCCCACGAGCACCGGGCCCACCACCGGCTCGCCAAGCCCTTCTGCGGTCACCACTGACCCACCAAGATCTTCCGGGGCCGACACCGACTCACCTAGCTCTTCTGCAGGTACCGGGGCCGCCACCGAGCCACCTAGCTCTTCTTCAGATACCGGGGCCACCACCGACCCACCAAGCTCTTCTTCTGCGGGTACCGGGACCACCACCGACCCACCAAGTTCTTCTTCTGCTGGTATCGCCACCGACCCGCCAAGCTCGTCTGCGGGGACCAAAGCCGCCACCGACCCACCAAGCTCTTCTGCGGGTACCGGAGCCGCCACCAACCCACCAAGCTCTTCCTCAGGCACTGGGGCCTTCACTGAACCACCAAGTTCTTCTTCAGGTGCCATAGCCGCCACGGGCGCACCAGATTCTTCTTCGGGCACCGTAACCGCCACTCTTGCGCCAGGCTCGTTTTCCAGCACAGCGCCTGCCGCGGGCACACCGAGCCCTTCCATGATCGCCACGTCTGCCACAAACCCTTCAGGAAGCGACGGAGCCAACACGGGCGCCCCAAATTCTTCGGACGGGGTCACATTGCCTGGGGACGGCACACCAAGCCCTTCTTCCGTGGGCACCCTTAACGGAACCGACGCGCCAGGTGCTTCTGGGAACAGCGCATCGACCAACGACTCGGATTCCGCCGTGAGCGGCACGGTCATCGCTGGCCTGGCCGCGGCTGGGGCGCTGTTCGTTACAGCGATGTGCGTTGGTTTGGCGTGCAACACGTATCGAGAAAAAAAAGAGGCCGAGGACAAACGAACGGCGAAATCTCGAGAAAGTTTTACGCTGTCGGCGACCGGCGAGAGGGAAGCGCACGCCGGCGTCGGCCTTGAAGAAGGAGGAACGCCTGCGGCATTCAACAGCGCAGGTGACTCCCCCCCCCCCCCCCCCCCCCCCCCGCGTTTACTTCCGGTTAACGAGTCCGCCAAGTTATCAAGTGTTGAAACAAACGGTTTGATGTTTGTCTCGTCTAAAAAGCAAGATCAGTAGTGCATGGCAGCGGAGGTGCTTCAGTCCCCCTTTCTTCCCTTTCTGATGCATCAATTTATCGAGGTGATAAGTGTGAAAATTCACAGTTTGATTTTATCTCATCTGCAGCAACAACAGCAGCAATAGGGTACGTTTTAGATGGGATATATTCTAAACGTGAACGCGCTTCATTGTTTTCATGTACGCACCTACGGCTGCAGCAGTAGGATGATACTCTAAATGTCAGCGCGTTTCATAGTATCATCGGCACAGCTACAGCAGCAACAGTCGGGCCGATTCTATTGCGTCAACACGCTTGCTATTATCGTCTACAACAAAAGCAGCAGCAACGTGATCTATTCGAAACAGTCGAGCGCGTCTGGTTGTCTCGTCTACAGAGCTATAGCAACAGTAGGTATATTCTGAACGTAAGCTCGTGTGATTGTGTCATCTGGACACCTGCCGCAGCAGCAGAATACAGGGTCGGCCCTGCCGCGAGCTACGCGTTGTACTCTTCCCGGCGCCCCCCACGTTTGGAATCGCGCGCAAGACAATCGATAAAAACATCATTTCTATCGGTCGATTTAGGATCACAATGCGCTCTCCATCGCTTCCAAGCTCCTGACGCCTTTGCGGAGGAGGATCCAACCTTTAGGCACGAAGGCTTCTGATAACGACGATAGCCCGTTCTCGGAAAGCGTTCGGGCGGCCGTATTACTTACCAGGTATTAATTTGAGGACCCCCCCCCCCCCCCCCCCCCCCCCCCCCTCCCCTTGAAACCCAAAACCCGAAGTGATTTTCTATGAGCAGATGTGAGAAAGAACCAAACTTCCTTGCCACGTGTTGCGGCTACACCCTCTCGATGTTTTCGAATCCCATAGTTGTGGTTTGAACGATTTGAAAAAGTCAGACAAGAGCAACGAAAGGAAAGGCGTAGCAGGTAGCATGTTTTTTTGTCGAAAATAGTTGTGATTGAATGGGCTTGTCATTGAAGCCAACTATCCCGTTTCATTGGGATACCACTTGTATTCTACAGCATCCTTGTGCTGTGTGCCTAGACCCTTCGATTGTTCATCGGGTAAGCGTACCGTGTTGATATCATATTATATTACAGATACAAAATCTGGCTTTGGGTGAGGTATGTAAGTCCTATATTAATAGTGAAGTGACCGGTCGCCCCGGTGGTCTAGTGGTGAACCTGGAACACAACTGGGGTTGGTGTCGGGGGTTCGAATCTTGGTATGGATCTGTTTTTTCCAGATACGCCAACTGCCGAGAGCGCTTTATAACGTGGGTAGGCATAGTTTGACGCGATCTGACGAAGGAAGTAAGGGCTGGATTATGCTAACGGTAAACATGAAGGCGTGTACCGTAGCGGGGATCGGGGAGAAGGGTCTGCTTAGTGACCCCGGATCTGAGTTACGATTGATAAGGGAAGAATTAGAGAGGGTGATTCAATGGATCGGACGAGAAAAAAAGACTAAAACAAAGGTAAAAGAGTATCAAAACAGTTTTTGGATTTCCCTGCTGTAGCACGCGTCTGACGGTCACGGAAGGATCCAACACGGTTTAACCGTAGGCGTAATCAGTTTATATTCTACGTACACAGCTTATGACAACCCCAGTGATCGTTTCATCACAATTATAAAACCCTCATCGACAAAGCTGCACGAACAAACCCCTTCTCCAACTCACAGAACAACACCAGCTAACTCCCAACCCTTATCCTAGCCCCTCCACCCCCGCCATCCCCTCCGCCTCCCCCGAAAATGTATCCTTATTGGTACCTTCTCCGATCAAGTAGTCTAATGTTCGCCCCTTCCCCTATCCCCGACCCCCCCATCCCCTCCGCCTCGCCCTGAAACTTCTCCTGATCGGTGCCTTCTCCACGCCATTGTGCAGCTGCCATGTCTCCTCCAGTCCCATCGAGGCCGTGGGAGTACGAATGTACGCCACCGCCGTTCTCGACCGCTGCTCCGCGATCACATACCCGACCTTTATCCATTCACGACGTCCCCCCGGCACCACGGGAGTTTTGAGCTATATCTTGGATATCTTAGATATCTTAGATATCTTAGACATCTTGGGTATCTTATATATCTTATATATCTTAGATATCTTATATATCTCAGATATCTTATCGGTATGGGTATGGGGTGTCGCCCACAGAGTTCTGTATGTGCTGGAGATCGGGCGACGATCGCTCGCTCGTGTTGTGGTGTGTTGTGTTGGTTTCAGCTCAGTTGAAGTCGAGTGGGGGGCAGTCTATCCATGTTACCAATGTTCAAAATAGATAGATTAAAATGTCGTTTAGATTTATTTTGGGTGGCCGGGGTAAGATTTGACGCAAGCCGAAAATCATGGATCCGCGTATTTTCGGGTAATATTGACGTTAGCCCAAAGTACGGTTGAGCGTATTTTAGGACGATATTGACGTCAGCCCAAAAGACGGATGGGCGTATTTTAGAGCGCGCCAAAGATGTTCACCATCCACTGCTGTAGTTCGAAGCCGAGAACTGGTGGGCGGAGTAGTTCAGATAGCCCGCATCGGTCGCGAAGGGTAGGCGTTTCTCCCCCCGCCACCCCCCGCTCCCCGCCCCCCGCGGCAGGTCAAAGGGCCTCGTGAACTCATCGCCGCAGGCGAGAATTAGCATCGCGACTTCGCCTCTACTTTTTCTCGACTCTCGGACGGGGAATGGATCGCCGAAAGACAGCACGAGACGCCAGGAGCATAAGCAACACGTGAAAATCGACTGTAGCCAGCAAAAATAATGGGTCGCGACTTATAGTAGCAAGTAGAGTAAAGAACGCAACTTTTACGTTGGTTCTGCAAGTTTAGTCGCGCGATATGAGTATATTTTCGGCGGGTGTGAAAGTTTTGTCTTCCATGCTTAGGCCGTATGGGCACCCATGCATGTTAGTTTTGACCGGCAACCGATAAGGGGGTGAATCAGATATTGTTTTGTTCGTGGGGAGGGGGGGGGGCGGGGGCGTACTCATTTGTTGATTGCCTTTGTCATTTGACCATTGATAACGCATCCCTTTCGAGACGGAAGGGGGGGGGGGGGGGAGGGGGGGGGGGGAGGGGGGGGGGCAAGGGGGAGGGGGGGGTGAATCAAATTTTTGTTTGTTCGGTGGGGTGGTGAACCAGATGGATTGCTGTCTTGTTCAGAAGGCAGAAAAGGGGGAGGGGGGGGGGGGCATCGGGGGGGGGGTATTATACAAAAATATATTTTCGAGATTTGAGTAGACGCTATATTATATTTTTTCAATTGTTGTGGGTATGCACGATGTATAACCGCCCATACAGCGACAGAGGCATCGAACAGAGCAGCCGGTACATGAAGGGTGTGCGTGTAAGGGGCGTGTAGAGGACGCGTGGCGCGGGCGCGGCTTTGGCGAACGAGGGGTTCCGATGGGTGGCGGGGCCGACGGCGTGATCTGTCGCGATAACAACGCTGCCATCGTATTCCCCAGTGACAACTGGAGTCTCTTGGGACGGAGTTCATCCTCTTTATTGCTAAGGAATATGAGGTACTTCGTGGCTGATTATTTTTCAAGTTACTTCTTCGTCTGTCTTTGGGATCGAAACATTCACCAGGCCGTTGGTGCGTGGTGTATTTCCACAACCAGCCGCGTGGAGGAATGGTAGCAGTACGACGATGCTCCAACGATGGCGGCGGCACCGGCCTGTTCCAGGTTTCGGTTTTGTCGATAACGGTTGCAGTGATGATAGTAAATTTTCACTATTCCGGTGTGATGATGCCTACGATGACCATGTTCGCTTGTTCTCCGGAAATGGATGCGGTCGGGTACAAGCCAGGCGTAGTGGTACGATGGAAGAAGGGCCCGAATTGGTATTTCTACACCAAAAAATCAAAACCATCCCAATACAAGCAACACCAACGTGATACCATAGGCAAGAGCGTGTCGCAACAACGGACAGACGCTATACGTACACCAAGACATTGTTTAGCAACATGCTAGGAGGAGGTAAACTCGCCACCCCATGAGACGGATCTCTATTCTGTTCGGGACCACAATGGGCTCCACCATTTGGTGCGAATCACTACAAGAATGAACGCAATCGCCGGCCACTTCGTCCAAGCCTAGCTTTTCCTGCGGCAACAGGGAAGGCACGGGCAAAACGTCAGAGCAGCTGCACAAGGCCTCGCCTATATCGACGAGAGTGCTAGACCCAGCTCCTCCTCCAGTTGGTGCTGGGCCTTTGCCCCCGCGCCGACGCTTTGGTCCGCGACTTCGGTCAGGTCGAACCTCGGCCACTCTTACTATCCACAACTTTAATACGACCCACCCAGCCCCCGACCTCACACTGGCCCGCTTCGAACAAAAGAGCCGCTGTAGAGCCAGACAGCGCTGGACAGAGGAGATGATCGATAGAGAAACGGACCTGAGAGCTAACGCGAATATCGTCTGGGGCACGGTCCGACCTTTTTACGGGGGACGTAATGGGAACCGCAATGCGGTTTGGGTGCCGCTTTGTGTATTGGTTTGTATCATGGGTGTACACACTGCTGTGTAGATGAACATCGTACCCGGTATCCGTGATACGGAGGTAGATATCCACAAGAAGCACGGACGCGCCGCCTTACCCGGCACTTTGAATTCACAATAGCTTCGTTGCCTCGAATAGCGAGTGGCACTGACTGGCTGGAAAACAACCACACCGTAGCGGCTGCAGCGACTCGACCACCTACAGAGCTGGCACAAGGGCGGCTGCTATCCCAAGCCAACAGCAGCTGCAGCAAGGAGAACAGATAGCGCCGGCTTCAGTGTCGACAGCAGAGCAGCTGCCGTGTATGGTACAGTGGCCGTTCGTTATCCCCCAGTCCGTTCGTGGCTGGTAGAGGCGATAAACAACAGCTCGCTCACGACCAAAGAAGGGCGGGCTGAAACGCAGAACAGGCGTGCCAGTTAAGGGGTAACATGTAGAAGGTACGCGACCGCGAGAAATAGCCAGATTCGCGACGTGTATGGTTTTCGCGGTTAGTGGGCAAGGGTGTGCGGATCTCCACCAACGAGTAGAAAACCAGGTGCATAAGGCTCGAGAAAATAGCCAGGCACCACAAACGGTAGCGCGCAAGGGTGTGTGGATCTCGGCGGACGAGTACCAAACCCGGTGCAAGCGGTAGCGCGGAAGCGTGTGCGGACCTCGGCCAACGAGTATCAAACCCGGTGCAAGCGGCTCGAGAAAATAGCCCGACATCTCAACAGCAGTGACCGACGGTAACCGACATGCGGAACAAGGTACCAGTGCAGGGGGAAGTGCACGCGACCGCGAGTAATAGCCAAACACGCGGTGTTTTAGCTTCGCGGTCAGCGGGCAAGGGTGTGCCGATCTCGGTCAACGAGTATCAAACCCGGTGCATGCAAGCGGCTCGAAAAGCCAGGCACCACAAACGGTAGCGCGCAAGGGCGTGTGGATCTCGGCCAAAGAATATCAAACCCGGTGCAAGCGGACCGAGAAAATTGCCAGACACAACAAACGGTCGTGATTGCCCACGGATCCGCGGTTCACACGCAGAGGTATATAGGGGCCTTAGCAAGGCACCACGCACGAGTTATGCGGCTACAAGGAAACCAGCCAGGCACCGAAACCATGAGTGATCGCTGGCGAAGGTGTCGGAGCAGGGCAAATCATTAAGAGTAGGGAAGCACGGGAACTGGGAACCCCAACCGCTATGTCCCGTGGCACGCCCGAGAGCATTAACGATGAACGCGGCGGAGGCAGCTAGAGTTGACATAGGTGCGGAAGTTCTACTTCACGATATGAAGCGCGGTAGACGATTCCTGCTGTCTTGCTTCAGGTCAGCCATTTTATATCATTTATTTATTTGTTTGATTTTGGGCTCTTGCAAGACTAGACTAAACTGCGCGATTTATTCATGGTTGTGCTCTGCTCATTTTGGTAGTGTGTTTGTTGATTTGTTGTATTTTCTTTTTTGATTGGGGTCTTTTAGATGACGGCCCATGTATGTCTCGAATTTTGCATAGGAAAATGTCTGTTTGTTTGTTTGTTTGTTTTTGTGCGTGCCTGTTTCCGCTTATGATTCTCGACGGGATTCGATTCCCTTCGGTGGCCGGGGTGATCACGACCAAAGCCGTTAGTCTATAAATTCAGTTCGAAATTACAGCAGACAAAGTGTCCTGCACGGACTATATGTCTCGTCACATGCTTGGGAGGACCAACGCAGAACACGACGGAAGAAACTAGGGCTGAAACAGCAGTGCCTGCACTACGTGTTCCTACCGTTGCACCGGCAGCGATTATTCCCGCAGCTCCAGCAACAGCCGGCGGCAGCAGCAGCAGCCGCCGCAGCAATGGAGCGCTGCGAGGGCTGCGGAGAGCTCAAGAAGGCAGCGCGCAGCAGCAAGGGGCACATACATGTAGCAGCCGCAGGAGCACCGCGAAGCGATAACGGTACCCAATACTGCGTGACGGGTCTACGAACAGAACCCGCGGGTGACGCAGGTATATTTCATGGATTTTACGGAGTAGTGCACATGCTATGATTTCACCTCGAGTACTGTCGGTGAAAAGGGTCACGCGTCAGGTGCCGATGTCACGTTACCGTCAGCCGCAACGATATTGTCCTGCTAGCACGAGGTTCTTAACGCATCATTATTTGGGCGCAAGAACAGTACCGGGTAGGAGACCAGGACATCATCAAACAGGTATTCGCGGTAGCACAGCGAAACAGCACCGTTAGGTAAAAAGCGCGCCGTATTTAGGCAACGAACGGCCCTCAGCTACTATGAAATATGCTACCGAGAACCGACGTTTCGTAATGGATCAATCCATGTCATGCGCTATGCATCATAATTGTTGTGGAGTTATCAAAGTATTTGTTGTACTACCGCACCGGTATATGTGGAGGAAGGTGTCATGCTTCAGCGTGAGGCTCCGGGGTTATTGAGGAGCAGGTGTTCGGCGGGTGCAATGTCTAAAAACAAGCGAACATTTGAGACTAGATGGGTGCGGCTGGTGGCCACCCGTGGTGCGACGCGACTTTTTCATTTCTAGTGAAGCGGGATCAGCGCCTACATAATTTTATCCCACCCAATACGGTATATCGGCAGAATACCGGTCTAACCGAGATAGCTCCCCGAAACGCCAGGATAAATTTTGAGGGGAAAGGGCGAACCTTCAGCAAATTTGTATGCGCGGAATCTTTCATGGTGCCCATTATTCGCTATATCTCGAGGACCAGCGGCGCCCGCCAGCACTAGATGATGTGGAAAATCACATGTATGACATAGCTGAGGCACCTGCGAGCGGCGAGGTGTCCGACCGCGTTCATATGCACTCCTTCGGGTAGAGGAGGCTCTTGTGAGCAAGTCGTTGGCCCCAGGGTGTATGAAAGTTGGAGTAATCATGAAGAGCGGAGGGTGGAAGCCGGAGACGTTAGCCGCGCACATCTGATCGACCAAGCCTACATAGCCCCCAAGCGTGGAACAGACAACAGGGCCACGACTGCGCGACCGCGAGTGTCACCAAAGGAAGAAGGAGAAGAAATGATAATATGTTCCACAGAGACCCATGGTCTAAACCCTGACGGCCACAGTCCCCCGTAGGCGCTGATGGGGATTACCATGGCGGCTCGCTCATCGCCAGATATAGCGCCTCACGTCCCGTCTACCAGCGGGGCCCGTCGCTCCCCTTGGCAGCGTGTATGTGCGCCGTCCGTCACTGACACGCTCACCCGCCAAACGATATAACTGCTCTGCTCAGTGTTCTTTTTGCCGCACCGTTGGGCGACTCTAGATCGGACGCCCCCGAGTGTACGGGTGCTCCCTGACCAGGTATAACTTGCGAGCCTCTTCGCTTGAAGACCTCCATGCCTGCTACAGACTATTCCTAATAGTACCATTCCATTCATCTTCAAGGCTACGGTTGGGAGGGTACCCGTATTTTTTACTGTCGAGTTTGAGCCACCACTCTCGCACGAGTGACACTGTACCTTGTTGCACTGGCAAAAACAATGCCAGGCGTCTTAGTTGGCGCAGCGTAGCCGCATTATCCAGTTACGGATTCATAACGCCTAACACACAAACAGACAGGTCGCAAGGGAACAGGGGGTCACTTTTGCGCTCGAGTGACCCCGAGCCACACTGCAAACAAACAAAAAAGAAAAACTGACAATTGACCCGCGCCTACGGCAGCCTGGACTGACACGCTGACTTTTGCAGCCTCTCCGCATGCTTGTGGTTGTCGTTTCGAAGACGCGCGTGTTACGATAGAGGTGCACAATTTTTTTCCCCAACACTAACAACTCCTCGATTTGGGAGCTTAAGACATCTCCCAAAAACTGATTTAGAGATCAACAAAACCTGCTTTACCGCGGGTGAAAAATCCCATGGCCTAGGTACACAACGACGATTTTGGGTTGAGGAGCCCCGTCATTCAGAAGAAACCATTTTCGCCGAGAAACGGTATACCTTCACCGTATCATGCATCCTTCACTACTTAATGTGTGCGTCCTTGAGGGCTTCTATTCGTGCCCCGCAGAATGCTTTCGTGAGTTAGTCGTCGATGAGTACCCTGATGAACAGCCGCAGTTGACCTGGGTGTAAAACGAAGAGACGCGCAGCCGAAAGATCGCACACCAGTATTGCTTCGTACATTAATTGTTTCGTAGGGGTGGGTCGACAACATCTTCTGCCTTGGCACAGCTGCAGCGTCTTGTTGTTCTTATTATAAAACACTAATTCCAAATGGTGGGGGGTAGTTTTCGTGGTATAATTCAGAACGCCCGTTGTGGTCGAAGCTGTTTTGGCCTAAAAACGTGCTATCCACTTATCGTAGTGCGCTTCACCACCAACCCACAACAATTGGTTGCAACCATCATCTGTAGGTTTACCGTCTAACCTACCCACCAAAAATAATGTAACCATTTACCTACCGCCAAAGCACACCTCAGGAACTGCACCGACGCAGTGGATCGCGGGCCATACGCTATCATCCTCCAGGACACGGGGTATTCTCGAGAGGGTTCGTGCTGATATGCAGGCTGTGGCTTGGGGGTGTGGGTAACCGCCTCTTTGCGTGCCCCATATATGGCTATGGCCTACGTACAGGACAGCTGTGAATACTTCATACAGTAAGAAAACGGGCACTACAGAAACTAAGAAATACCGAGATCTAGACCAAGGGACAAAAAAAATCGGAAGTTATCAGAGTTTTAGCGCACGATATAATACAATGAATGTGCGTTTTCATCAGCACGCACGATGAAAACAGTAGACCCAGGTTACCTTGTAGGGGAGGTGGGGGGGCGGGGGGCATTTTTTTGTTCTCGTTTTTGCGGCGACTCGGTGTCACTCGCGAGAGTGACGCAACCCCCCTGTATATTTGTTGTCATAAGCTTACGTGCGGCTTAAACTCGTCATAGATGAGTCCACAATGGCATATGATACGATAAAGGTATACCTTTTTTTTGGCGAAAATGGTTTCTGGATGATGGGGCTCCTTAACCAAAAACCTTCAGAAAAATGAAATAATAGGACATTTTTTTTCATCATGATTCTCGTCGTGTACCTAGGCCATGGGAATGTTTCATCCGGTATGGAGCAATTTTATTTTTCTGCAAGTCGTGTTTTGTGAGACACGTGTCTTAAGCCCCCAAATTGAGAAGATTCAGGAAAAAAAAGTGGTGCACCTCTATCGTTGGCGCGCGTCTTTTTTGGTAAGGCACAAAAAAAAATTGATTCTCTTGCCCGTGAGTCACGGAGTTGACCAATGGTTCGAGTGATCAAAACACGGGAGTGCGAGAACGGGGGACCCAGCCTTGGTCAGTACTATTACTAAAAGTGTTACCGTAACGTTCATAGTGTACTAATGGCGGGGCAGGGGTGTACCTAAATTGTCTGACGCTCTCATTGCCCTCTCGCCCGAAAACTGACTTGAAGTAAGTAGCCTAACAACTCAAAAAACACTTCCCTTGAGAAATAGCAGCAGCGGCGTACTCCAGTGACGTTTGTCACCGCTCGCTGGGTCGTCCTCGAGCTAGGCAGCCTCCGCAGTGAAAATGTAGGTTGATCGAAAAGCGTCGAGGCACGCGCGTTAAGCAGGAGATCCCCGCGAGACCGGCACTTCTGATTCTTATTGTGCGGTTGTAAGTACATAGAAGATGGTGATCTTCACACCGCTCGGAATAGTTTTGAACTTAATCTCACGATATTCGCACCGCGGGGGGCTAAGCTTACAAAACCAACGTGGAAACCCCGTCCCCATTTTTGAGATTGGCTAGACACTCCATTTCAACGTATTGCCCAAGGTCCTGGCTGCTCGTGCACTCTTTCCGCGACCAGACATCCGCGCGCGTTTAGAGGAAAAGGAGGCGATATACCGTGATGCCTTGTTCTAGCCCGCGGCGACGCTTGTGCGAGGCCTTTGGGCCTACCAGGGAGGGGGGGGGGGGGGGTACAATAATCCTGTCATACATGGTCGTAGTCCATCCCGGACCACAGACCCTCGCTTCCATTCAATGCTGGGACAGAATACACCAGGAACTCACCGACCCCAGGCAGTGGCTGGGGGGGGGGTGGGGGGGGGGAGAAGGGGGCGATATTTCGCCTCCGGCTGCCTCCATCGAGCTATTTTTATTCGCACTGCTTTGCCGACAATTCGTCAGCTACGAACTAGATTATACACTCTACTCACCGCTCTCTAGATACGCCGATCCATCGTACGGGGCTGAACCGAATAATACCACCGGCACGCCCGTCGACCTACTAACCTACTGAATCGTCTTACAAGCGAGTGCTGCTTTCTACGGCGACGCCAAAACCTCAGGACCCGTTTCGAGTTGCCTGGAGCGTCCGCTGACCAACCGACATACGCACGAGCAGACGGCAGTATGCAAAACATTCCTTCCCCTCTGCATGCGAGTTCCTACCACCAGCTATAACACTACCACCACCTGATATTCAAAATGGAGGTAACATGGACAACAGAAGATGCGTCACACGGTGGGGGTGCCACCTTTGACATTTTCCGAACGCCCTCTCTCCCCCGCCCAAAAACCGCCTCGCCGAGGAGAAGAAAAAGCCCAACACAACAAACCATAAATTAGGTGCCGTATGCATACACGTGTACTTCGAAGTATAGAGCGACTATTAATGTAAACCACCAATACCGACGGCAGTCCTGCCTCTCAGTGGAGGATCCGCGTCATTCAAAAATGTCCTAGAGGGCAAAGCTTGCTTCTCCCATCGTTGCACTCGTCATATTGCCCCCCGCCTCCCCCCCCCCCGTGGTCTTCTACTGGACTTCAACCACCGGGTGAAAGCCCCTCGCCCGAGCCCCCGCACAGCGGAGCCTGGCCTATTCCGCAGCTCCGACACACCGGACAGAGCAGAGCATCTACACCGATGATCTGTCTCTCAGGGCAAACACGCACTTCCCTGATACTTCGTACCAGGTATATGGTATCTGCTTTGCCCTACAGGTTTCTCGTGTTGGATCTATATTACAGCACACAGATCTCAGACAACATAGCACAACAACATACATCACACATAGATGGTCGATCAATAAATCACCTATAATGTCACGATCTGTCCGATTTGTGATACCGTAGCTCTAGCCTCAAGGTATAGACGATCTTGGCGCTCCGACACTAGTTTGACCATGTGGAGGCGCGACATATGGTGGTGGGGGCCCTCTTGGATCGGGGGCGGGGGCTGCGAAAGAAGAGATAATGTACCGTCAGTAGCGGTATCAGGGGCCGGGCAGGGGCGGGGGCGGGGCAGGGGACGGGGGGGCCCAGGATGGGGGAGGGATCGAGTATTAGCTGAGCTCTTTTTCAGAATAGTTTCGTTAAGGCGTGCATTCGTTTCGTGTGTCGCCGACAGTTATCTCCATCCAAGAGGGCGCTGTGTTGCCCACGACCACACCGTGTACGCTCTTCGTAAGTTACACAGGCATGCAATGACGTGTTTTCGAGCTGGGTCTTGGGGTTATCAGCAGTCCCAGCAGTCACTTCTTCGAAGAGGTACCGCGGACAGTGGACAGAGCTGTTTCGGCATCCCGTCGCAATTGGCAAAGAGTATCTCACCTACGCATGCTACGGTAGAGGTGACATCACCAACAATTGTTGTGTTTCCGAGGCTGCTAACCTATTGAGGAGCTCTATGCCTTTCAACCCAAAGAAACGATGTGCGGGAAAGAAACCCGCTTGCTTGCACCACTATCTATCCAACGGCCGAGCGACACAACGAAAAACAGTCCATATAAAGAAACGAACGAACTCCCGATTATTTTGGGTCAAGGAGCCCCGCCACTCGCAAATCGATCCAGCCACGAAGTTGCACCATGATCGTAGCACGCGTCCACCTCGGAGCTGGGATATATTATTTGCGGTCCCTCTACAGTTCCGGTATGTGATCGCCGGAAACACCGGCCTCAAACCGGCAACCGGCGTTACTCCGTATACTGATCCTACTGGTTGTTGCCCTGCCAGTATGTGCCAAGAGTTTCCACAGGCACTATAGCGGGCAACCAGCACTGCTCAGCTAGCACTGTAGTTGGGAAGTGAGGCTCCGGAACTGCTAATAGGCATTTTTCGCTGGGACGATTCAGGGAAAACCGTACCGATTTTCCCAGAAGTGTCCGGTGGCCTTGAACTTGTTAAGTGATCGAAAACGAAGCGTGTAACTACGGCGTACGAAACTCCTTGCACACTGTGAGGCGTTTATCGTCCAGGGTAATCGACGCAACACCTACATAAAGCATACGATGCAGCTCATATTATATAATCGATCTTGCTATATACGCTGCTGTGACTGATCGCGAGGAAATTTAACTGTGTACATAGTTTTGCATCTGAGGACGAGACTGGCTCGTGAAACCGGAGGTCGTGGGGTGGCGGAAAGGCGGAAAGGTCACCTGCGCTTGCGTAAACCACCGAAGGCACAGCTTCTCCTTCGCTAGCGGTGCCGCCGCCGCCCGGACCTCTCCTGACCGTACGCGCCGGCGTGCCAAAGGTATCTCGAGGATTCTCGGGATGCCGCGTTCTCCTACCCTTGTGTCGGTAGAAACAAAACAACGCACCGATGCACACTGCGAGAACAAGCAGCCCCCCCGCCACAGAACCGCCAACGACAGCCGCGGTGCTCACGGAAGAGCTCGATGACTCGCCGGCAGACATGATCTCGTCCGAACTGGTGATGGTGTTCATCGATGGGCTTGGCGTGTCGACCACAGGTGTAATGCCATCAAAAGGGCTTGGTTGGAGAGTGATATCCACCGTGTTCGGTGAGGGGCTTGGTGGATCGGTGGTTGCTACGATGGCCGAGGGAGAGGGCGTTGGTGAGGTAGTAACACCTGTTTTCGCGCACAGCACGACAGGTTTTAATGCCGACGCGTCGGGCATACGGTAAGGAATACACGTGGCTTGGGCTACATCTACCCTCTGATAAATTACGTATTTTTTATTTCGCACGCGGAACGGCGAGGGTGAAAACCATATGGCTGGAACGGCTGGTAGCAAACACAGTCGGTTGGGGCTGCAAGTACGAAAATATCCGTGGACTGACCGAACTTCCTTTATTATTCCTGACCATGGTACACGACCGCAGTGGACATTACTGCTGGGCTAAGCCACAAAAGCGATGAAGTCGCTAAGTCACGTTTGATAAGCTCTACCCCCTCAACTGTTAAGAACGACTTCTACCCCCTCAAATAAATTGCACATGAGTACCCCGTAACCTGCAGCAGTAGAACGATTCGCGCGGAAGGTTGCACTCTACAGTGCCCAACGACCGAACCCATTCCGACGTGTGTACCTCACGGCAAAGGGATAACGTATCCCACCCTTCTTAACACCGCTGGGTCTTGCGGGCCCCTTTCTGCTCGTCAGGCCACACAGCACACTGTAGATACGTGCTACTAATAGTACTATAGTGGTACGCTAGAGGGGCATGCGTTTGTTTTCTTGCCTTCTGAGGGTCCTCACATGAAGAGTTCCTATACACCTGTGAGGCAAATCGTTACTTTCAGACCAATGAAAGTGCAACCCGATGAGCAATCCCATGGCTGCCTAGCTTAGAAATAAACCAGTCATCAACAAGAATGGTATTGCCACGTCTGTATTCATAGATTGGGAGCCCCGCCGCGCAGAAACTATCTTAGCCCACGAAAGTGCTACCTAGATATCACACTTTTAGCACGCGCCTTCATCAAATACCGAGCCACAAAACGTAGACTGCAGCACACACCATGCAGCAGTGTGGCAATGAAGACGCTGTCGTTCGAGAGCCCTACAATCCCATGCCGTACGCATCACTGGATAAATTTGCACTGGTGTTTCTAACGTGGTTTTCAGGGCAGGGGTCGTATTTCACCTGCGACTCACCTGCAATGGCATTGGTAGGATAGCTTGGGGGTGCACACGTCTCCGCGAGATCCGCACATTCCAGCATAACTCCATAGACGAAGCTGTCCGAGGACCACACAGTCGCACCCGTTGCATACGACTCATTGCCGCAGGAAGAGTTCTGAATGTCTGGCAAGACGTCATCATCATCGTCGAAGTCCCTGCGCATACAACAAAAAAAAACAGGTGATATATCGGAGGCTCGTACGTTTGAGGGATGATATTTAGAACGAGCGTGATGAGGTATCGGGGTTCGACCAATTCATCACATGGGTCCCAACAGATCACGATCTACTGTAGATAATATAGATCCTGTACAATGACGGTGTGATATGTTGTACTAGAGCCGTGCTGGTCAAATCCCACCTCGCTAGCATGCGCCCACAGGCCGCGACAGACAGATCTCATGCGGCAAGCGCTATCCAGATCGTGCAGGTTGTACAAAGGGGATATACATCTTCCCCAGAACATCAGTGTCACCTAAAGGGACGCCTGATCCGACCGATTAATCAACAATTCGAACGCGCAACCTGATGTTGCAGTTGTGCAACGTCTTCCCTCCGTCGCCTGTCTAGTGCCGTTCCCGGTAGAGAGGAGTACGTCCGCGCTCGCAAAAGGAAGACAGACAACAAAATACCACTCTCGTGTGGCCTTCCACGACGTAAGCAGCGCATCTGCGGAAGGTCATGGGTATACCGTATGTTTACAGCTCTCCTACTACAGCAAGTACACCGCCATGTCCCAAAGATAGTACGCTGCGGTTCTACAGTACGCGTCCTGGGTCGCCAACTTGCATAACTTCCATGTAGGGAAGGCGTTTCGCATCGAACTGCGTGCTTCGTTTCCCCAACGGCGGACACTCTGCCTGACATCTGTTCCTAAAACGTCAAGCCCCGAAACCTTTGCGCGGGGCGTTTGCCGTGGTAAACCACAACGGGCTTGTTGATTCCGACTTGGCGCGCACGGACAGCGACAGCATAACTTCTACTCCCACTCAACCCGAGAGGACCCTCCCAAGATACAGCCCAAAACGTTCGGACAGCGAGGGGTATTGTGATAGTAAGAAAGAGACTGTTCGACGCCGGCTTGGGCCAATTGAATGGGGGAGGAATCGTCTCTGCCGACCGGGCATGCGACAGGGGGGGGGAGCACCTACACAGCCATTTTTTCAGCGGCTCAGCCCCCCTTGCACGAGTGGCTACCCCATTGCTTGGTACAAGTACTAATCTTTCGAGGTGTGCAATTTCGCGAAATACGTTGTCATCGAATTGTCTGTGATGGTGGTGGCAATGACAATGGGAGGACTCCTCCTACCGTGCCCTTAGTCTGCCCCTACTCACCCGAGAAGTCCCTTCAGCGAGTAAGACACTCCAGTGCCACCGAAGTCAAGGTCGTACCCTCCAATGTACACGTCTTCCAAAAAAGGGAGAAAATAGCCTTCAACGGTCGTCCAAATTGAGGTGATGCCGACCGCAAACGACACCGAGTCCTCGGCAAGGGTGTCGCTGCTGATCGAGCCAATCACCTCCCCGCCAGAGCACCTGAGATAGTTGTGTCCAACCGTCGTTGTGGGCAAATGGCTCCACGGGTGAGTTGAGTATCTCGCCCAAGCGGCAGAAGAGGACCCGCCGAACGTTGTTTCTCCATGGGCAACAACAAGAAAAACAAGATATGCACTGTACGTATTGCTACCAGTATGGAGTAAGCGGCAACGCCGCTCCCTCGGCGGTGGCGCCACCGTGAAGCAAGCAATTTGCTCAAGAAAAAAAAATACTAAAGCCACCAAGAAAATATGCTATTAATAAAATTCTGATGATGGTCGTGTTCTCCATACTACACACCCATATATATATATGGTATCACATGATGCAGGAGAGGCAATGCGCTAGACGCTGAGTGTGACGTACACGAAACAACAGCGAAAACAAGCAGCGCGGCAGACAGCCGACCGAGCTCAAAATACCGGGCAAGAGAGGCTACGATACAGAAACAGCAGCATCGTCACAAACAGCCGATAGATAAATATTTTCAGGATACTGTAAGGCGAAATCCTGGATACCACGAAAACCCCTCGAACATGAGATACGAAGAAATGTTGAATTCATACTTCGGTACTCTTACTCGAGCGTTTTGTGCTCAAGGATGCGTGGATATCATACTGCATACAACGGCAGCAGTGTGACAGACTCGGGGCTGTACGTATACAAACAACACTGGAAGCAGAGTGACAATGAAAATGCTCACGAAGTAAGACTGTGACAGATAGTCGACGGAAAAATCTACTAACAGGATACCCAACGCAAAAACGTTTTTGGAAACAATGCACTAAAAACTACGAGGGGGGGGCATCAAACTTGGACAAAGGCACGCAGCAACCCCGGCGATTGTTTTGTATAGATTCAAACCTATGATGCGAGACGTTTCCTGGCAAAAGAGACGCGCCTTTGAGACTTCTGGTTGTTACCCGAGCGTCGTGTCGTGCCGACTGGCGACGTGAAAAAAACGTGGTGACAGGCGGACAGGCGTCAGGGACAACACGTACACTACAACAACGGTAATTTAGTGTGCTTTTCGAAGGCGTTGCAAGAAAACAAAAACAGATTGAGCCGCGTGTCCATAGAGGGCCACGTGTTTATCAAACTCGGACAAATATACCAGGTACGCATGTTGTCGAGTTCGAAGATCACCCTAGTTACGGGACATTTCACGCTAGCGGGATCCCACTGCGGCTTGCGGGGTCCCACGGCGGCTTGCAAGGTGCCTGAATTGGCCGTGGGGCCACGCCGCGGCTTGCGGGGTCTTTGACCGGATAGCGGGATGACACCGATATTCAATATAAACATGGTACATATACTCAAAATCACCATGTGACCGCTGATGATGCTGATATTGGCTACTAACACGAGATGGTACCCGTATGATCTCTGATTATCATGATATTGATCACACTGATTTTCAACATCAACAGCACAGTATGATACTCAATATGTTTACCATTTGCCGGCTGATGATACCCCATCCTATGAGCGTGAGTCATTTTCGTTTGATAGTGATTACTTGTGAGAAGATAGATGTAGCTGTCCGCAAGTGATATGAAAACGTTCAGCTGGGGGTTGTTTGTTCGTCTCATTTTGGGTTTTCCGAATTTTGACCAAGTTTGACCACTGCAGCACCCCAAAGTCGAGGTATAGACTATATCTCCGTTGACAATTTGCGGATGGCCAATCTGAATAGAATCACATGATTTTGTGGATGAAACACTAGCCCGGTCCAGTCGACCTGACCCATGCTACGATAATAGAGGTATACCTTTTTTTGGCTAAAATGTTTTTTGAATGACGGGGCTCCCTAACCCAAAATCGTCGAAGTATTAATATAGTCTAGTCTAGGCCATTTCTATTCGCACGATTCTCGTCGTGTACCTGAGCCATGGAAGTTTTCATCCGGTATGGAGCAGTTTAATCTTTCTCCAAATCAGCTGTTGCCTTAGAGAGGTCTCAAGCTCCCAAATTGAGGAACCCTCAGAAAAAACAACAATGGATGGTGTACCTCTGTCGTAGCAGGCGTCGTGGTCGGAATGGTAAGACACGAGACAGCTGAAGGTCGCAATTTATCAATAGTGTGATAAAATAGCGACGTAATTGACTTCAAGGAAAAAAACAACTGAGATTGGACTGAGCCGGGGTCCCGGGGATGGGGCGGCGGATAAGATCCTCCGTGGCCTTATTGCGGAGACACTACACAACACGGGTGTATGTATACATCACAGTGGCGTCCGTCATGCTTGACTATGGCCCTTAATCATGTATGGGAGAACAACAGCAGCAACCATATGGCAATGTAAGGGCACATGGTTGAATAGATAATGTGAAGTAACCTGAAATGTAACCACCGTGAAAGAGCCTGAACGAAGCACAAAAACAACGACCGCATGAAGCTGTCGCGGAACAAGCCAGGCACACTATTAATGTTACGAATGGCAACAATAACATAACCCACGATACACACTAAAACCTATGCGTTTCACTGTTTTCGCTGAACAAATGGTCCCTAACAGTAGCTAAACAAAGCCTTCACTTGTCGTCATTGGTTCCCGATGGTGCACATTGTTTGACCATATTTGGGGCTTTTCTGAGCGTCGTTCACGTACAGCTAATGAGATTTCCCACAGGAGCTTCATGGGTGGTCCGTGGGCGACTCATGTTGGCCCATGGACGACCCATGCGCGAATTATGGGTGACTCGTGGGTGTCCCATGGACCACCCTGGGCGAGCCATGGGTGTCCCATGGGCAGCCCATGTGCTATCACACACTTCAACCCATGTGGTTACACATGGGCTACTCATGGGTGACCAATGGATGAGCCATGGGCGACACATGGCTCGCCCATGGGTTATTACCACGAAGTTATGGGCGACACACGCGTGATCAGTGGGCCAGCACCACCATGTGACGGGTGACGTATAGGTGACCCACGAGCCAGAATCATAACCTCGTGGGCCATCCATGGGTGACTCACGGCCCAGTAACATAACGTGGGTCGCCCATGGGCTAGCGCCACTACGTCGCGGGTGAACCACCGGTAACCAATGGGAAAACACTCCCAAGTCATCGATGACCTATGGGTGACCGACGGGCAATTTAGTACCACTAGGTCATGGGTGACTCATGGGTGTGACCCATGGGCTAGCACCACTAAGCCACGAGTGACTCACGAGCCAGTGGCACAACCCGTAAAACCCGTGGATGACCCATCGGCGACTAACAGGAGACCCGCGGACGATCCATGGACTGGCATTCTATTTCATGGATACTCATGGGCGATATATAGACGGCCCATGGCTCTCCCATGGGCTATCCATGGTTCATCCACAGGTCACCCACCGTTACAAAAATGTATTCACGGGTCACCCATGGGCGACCCATGGCTGACCCATGGGCTGTTCGTGGGTGACCCGCATGTGTGACAGATAAGCGACCCACGGGTAACCCACGGGCGGACCATGGGCGGGTCAGGGTTTAGTAGTTGTTATGGTCGCCTGTTAGGGTGATCTATGGGCTAACCGTGGGTGAACCACGTGCTAGTGTCAACAAAATCGTGGGCGAAGGCGGGTGACCAGTGGGCGATCCATGAACGGCCCACGGTCGACCCATGGGCGACGGTCTCCCATGGAAGTGTGCCACGAAGGACCCAATCAAACATTACAATAGCCGGTCGTGGTGTATTTCTTTTCGTATTACGAACTCTGCTCGGTCGTAGGTTTCGTCTTTGGTGGTCTCGAAAAGAGTATCTGTTTCTTTGTCACCGTTCACGTTAAAGCTCGCATTCGCTCGCAACAATATGCCTCTACGGCATAACCCTGAGAACTGTTTTTCAACCGATTTTTGGAATGGTTGTAAAAAGCCCTTCGAAATCTAACCTGCTATTGCGGAGAATCGACGTTCGAGTAAACACGTGTTCGTCCTTCTCCGCCATAAACGGGCCCAATGCTACTCCGAGTATACATGAAATGCGACTCCGATCAGAAGTGAGCAAAAATCATAAAAAGCGATTATATTGCCTCGACTCAGGCCAGTCAATTAATATACGTGGGGCGGTGAAAGTTATTTGATGTATACTTCGTGCTAATTCAAGAGATTATCTCATTTCCGTGCTCGAGGAAGACGATATCACCCGCATTTGCTTGTATCTACGTAAACTTAGGTATAATTATTTATGGCACGCGATATGTATAGTCTATATAAATATTGTAATCCTTCGGCGGACGGGGGAAATAAAGCTAAAGCTCACCACACTTCCACGTATTTTCATACACGTCGTGTGTCGATTTAATCAAACGCATTAGCAACCAAGCGTTAGCTGACGTGTCCTTTGGTTCCCGTGATAGCGATAGCGCGTGCTGCTATGAGAAGACTAGGGGCTGATACAGACGCAGGCCGCCCTTTGCAGGCATCTCTATTAGGCAGATTCCACGTTGGCCACTCACTTGTACTAGATAAGCTCTTGTAATAGTTCCACACACGCCACGGCCGAACTGAACGCGTGCAATTCCTCGAAGCACAGGCATCATCCGCTTTTTTATATGCGCACATGCCTTCAAAGGCATGTGAAACCCCTTTTACACCACTTCAGTATCCATACGTTACGCCTTCTTAGGCTTCCAGGGCAATACCACAACTCTAGCCCACCCTGATGGGCCGTATATACAGAAATATGGAACATTCGGGGAAGCACCGGTTCCACGGTCTAGAAGATGACTCGAAGATGCGGCTCTTCAAACCCTACTCCCACACCTCTACTCTGCGACGCTACGAATCGGCGCCCCTCCAGCGACTAGAGGTGGAAAGCATGACCGGTATGGCCATCAATCGCTCCGTGGTCGGGGTGGGATCATCGCGGTGATGCAAGAGACGCATTGGACTGGGCTCTCCCGTCCATCGTGGGAACGGGAGGTGGACCTCTAGCTCTTACGCCAGCAGATCTTGCTCTACTGGGCTGGCATTCCGAACCAACACCGCCGAACCAACCGCCTGTATCGCCAGATGCGCATTGAGGCTGCACAACGGGAGATTTCTCGTGCTAACGGCGAAAAATATGTTTGGCGCCTGGCTACGGCTGCACGTCCCGCGCTGACTGGTTACGCCACTACAGCACCAAGGTGCTCCCCAATGGAGCCTATTTTTGGTACAAAGTCCGATGACGGCTTGTGGTGGCTAAGGCAAATCAGCGCTCGCACAACCACCGATGGGGAATATTTGGTACGTTTTCTAGACGACTCGGGGACCGATCAAGCTTCCGCTCTCTCCGGCTCACTACTTGTACACGACTCCGGCAGGAGGTAGGTGCTCAAGGTTCCTGGTGCCTTCAGCTCCGTCGGGGCAGACCAGTTGCACGCAGGATTCAAAGTAACGCACATCTATCTCGAGGCGGACGTGGCTAGTTAACGTTCAGGTCACCACTGCCCTCGAGTATTTGATCCTGTTTTCCGGGATTTAAATTTTTATTCTTCGGGGATTATTTATCTTTGTTTTTATTTATTCAGTTTTCCTGCGTGGGGTTCCTGGTAATTCAAGAAAAAAATTTAAGAGAGAATGTCCTGCCGACGACGCCATGTATGATTAGACTAGGGGCTGTTACGGACACAGGCCACCCTTTGAAGGTCTCTGTCCGACGCAGGTTCACTCACTTGTACTATATTATAAGATCTTGCATTAGTTCCACAAACGCCACGGACGAATTGAACGCGTGCAATTCCTCGAAGCAAAGGCATCATCCCCTATTTTCCTTTACGCACATGCCTTCGAAGGCATGTGAAACCCCTTAATAATGTCGTTTCAGTATCTAGATTTTACACCTTCTTAGGCTTCCAGGACAATGCCATAACACTGTCCCTACCGGTGGTCTCCGTTACTACTCCGGCAGCGCAAGATGCCTTTGTATACGGACGCGTGAGTGTGTCGACCCGACCTGACGCGCTATATCTCGCAGAAGAAAAACTGACTTTAAAAAAGAAAATATAATTACCAGGCAAGTTGCATTAAAAATAGCAAGATTATTAGACTATAGGCTAAGCCGTTGGAAGGCAACGAACCTCCGTCTTCTACGACACTGCTTAGTACTATTGGTACTATTAATAGGGGAATAGTGTTGGCCGTGGCTAAGGTAGGCGGCTTGATTTTTGGGCCTCATTTTGCAGCGGCCTGAAGCACTCGCGCGAGTGACCCCCTCCCGTTGTTTTATGGGTCTGAAGTTCTCGTGTGTGGTATTGCAATTTCGGGATGGGAACCTGCAAATACTGCGCCAGACTAAGTCGCCTGAAACGTGTTTCTCAGCAAGATACAGAGTCGCTCTCTTGCGAGTACGATAGCTGAAACGAAGTAGTGAAGGGGGGGGGTGCCCCCCCTACCCCCCCTACACTGCAGCCTTGTTCTGTTGTCACACTTGACCTACAACGACCCCAGCCGGACAGACTGAGAGAGGCGCTCGGGGGTAGGTCACCGGACAGGTGACAGACAAGACAAGCAGAGACGTAAGTCTCCGGCAGGATTTTGGGGGACGAGGGAGTTCAGAAGTGACAAGGTTAGGGAACACAGTTTACCCCGACTCATGGGTACATGACCTTGGACCTTTCCAGTACTCGTACAGTAATTATTCGGATGGAAGTAGTTCGAATCATAGAGCACGGGAGCGGCAGGTAGCTGTGATATGTGCAAGTACCAGTATATATATAATGCCGGAGCAGCTGGCTCGGATACGTATGATACCAGGCTGCAAGGTTTTCTAACGGTTATATGACAGAAGAAGGAACCCCCAGTAAAAGCTCATTATAATATATTGCTGACATCTACCTGGTAGGCAGTATGCCCGAGTTTTTACGTATTTCTTGGGGTGCCAGGTACAGAGCATACAGGGTCTACTTTGCGAGGCTACGAATCGGTGCCCCTCCAGCGACTAGAGGTGGAGAGCATGACCGGCATGGCCATCAATCGCTCCGTGGTCGGAGTGGGATCATCGCGGTGATGTACGAGACGCATTGGACTGGGCTCTCCCGTCCGTCGTGGGAGCGGTAGATGGACCTCCAGCTCTCACGCCAGCAGATCTTGCTCTACTGGTAGAGCGTTTCCCTGCCTTTTGTTTTGTTTTTTATTTCAGGTCGTGATCGATGCCTGTGCACCGTGCACACTGTCACACATTTTGCTTTCTTCTCCTTCGTCTCCTCTTCGAGACCGCCAATAATTAACACAACAAATGTACGCGTCGATTAACATCGATATATCATGCGTGCTTACTTTGTCACATACATGTAACACGGACCGTCATGTCCACCTCATGCACTACGATTAATAATACTGTAGAGATGTTAACCGCCGACCACCCGCGTTAAATGGGTACCCACTTCAGTCGAGAAATAAATACCCAGGTTCGAGAGCATTTACTTGTACTACTAAAAATATTTTCAAACAGGCGCCCTGGTATCCATGACAGCCGGGTGCCCGGGACATGATTTACGGGTTACCGGAACATCATTGATAGACCGTATTTTAGGAAGGAACGCAAAAGTCGGTAACGCAACGGTACGAAACACGGCCAGGGAGACGTAATCTAGGGGATGATAACTTGCCAACCCCGATGTTTCCAAGGGTTGTGAAGTAATGGGTAGTAACCGAGTAGCACTCGGAGCAAGTGAGGCGCATTTTCCTTTTGAAAAGGGTTTGTATCCTTGAAAACATGTAAGAAAGAGAGCCCAGAGCACGTGATTTAGGGGGGGTGATAAGCTGCCATCCCGGAATTCCAAGCAAGGTAAACCAACGGGTACCCGGGGCCCAATTGCCCGGCAAGTAAGTACGGGGAGTATGATGAAGTGTTACTCATACGACGTACCCGTTCGTGACGGGTATTAGCGACGACCCAGGGCGAAAAAGGGTAACACATCAATTAAGTACTCGTATAATAATTGGCCCACAGAAGTGTAACGCCTCTAGCTGTAGACTAGACTACCAAGCACACAAGCAAGTAGAATGGTCTGGACGCATGAAATGTTGCCTGCTACTGCATTGATATCGCTGAACGTACCTGGTACTTGTATTGTGACAGCGTGCTGTTCATCAGGCAAGTCGCCACTCTAGCTACTAATAGTTGCAGCAGTACAGGGTATTAATATTATTAGTCAAAATCCTCCACGACCCACGGCCTAGACGACGAACGAACGTATCGTATACCAGGTGCCTGGTAGTAAACACGCGGACGTGTGGCATCGCGCAGCTTTGTTTTGGGCATCAGTGTGCGTATCAATCGCGCAGCTTTGGGCAACGACGTACAAGCTCGCTCGAATCATGTACTTGTATGCATCGGAAGAACTCGCAGACAGATGATGTATGCAAGTAGACTAGACTAGACTAGACTATACTACGTACTATGCGTACAACTTGTAGTCCATGCCTTAGAAAAAGGTTTTGAATTTTTGCGAATTTGAGTTTAATAAACCATTCAACCGGTCGTACTCACAGCTGACGTTTTCTATATTTGAAAATTGAAAATCAAAACCTTGTATCTTGGACCAACTATAATGGGAAATATGTTGAGAAATTATTTATCTCTTTTTAACAGGGATCTCCGACGCCAAAAATGAAAACGAAACTCGCCGCAAGGAAAAATCAAGAACGTTTATTTAGCGGATTATTTGCCGTTTTTGCGCAATGTTTTTTCTGCGAGTCGTATTCGGCATTTTTTATTTCCTTCGTCCGGCCGAAGGCAGGTACGAGGTACCAGGTACCAGAGGATATACCTTCCCTCCTCCTCCCTCGTGCCTTTTCCTGCTATCTATGCTATTATTTGACATCACCGGAAGGAAAAGGCCTTCAATACTAGACACCGAATACGAAGCAGGGAAACTGACCTAGGCAGCGTTCCATATTTGTAGAGGATGCGTTCTACACTTAACTATAGTATAACGGCTCCCGGATTAATTATTTTTCTGCAAAAATATCAGCCTGACATGTGCCGCCTGGCTTTCGCAACACCCTGCTACTACCCAGTTATTCAAGTACATACTCTACTGCTGCAGTAGTCCTGTACTGCGGTACTCACGTCCATGAGAGCGCATCCAGCGGATTGTTCGAAGAGTTGGAATGCACCCCGACGAGAAAGCCATCGTCCGCACAGCTGAAGTATGTCGGCTCTGCTATCGAAACGTCCCCCGGGTTTCCAGCCGTAGAGGAGGAGTTGTAAGGCACGCAACCACTCAGGCTTGATTGCGCCGTGGCGGCGGGGGTGGTAGATGCGGCAAGAAGGGCGATCGATGCGAACAGCGCCATCCTCGATTTTCTTCCTGCCGGGCGGCGCATGCTTTCTCTCTCGGAAATATACCTGCGACGCGCGTGGAGAGATTGAATTGTCGCACCTACATCAAGTTCACTGCAGCTATGATGAAGGGCCAGCTACATTTCAGGGAATGAACGGGTGATCATCATCACATCATCGATCATAATCGAAACTCATTATTAATAGATCTATTATTTAAGTCTTTCAATCACACTGTTCTGAATTCTACATAGCAGTTGAAGTGTTTCTCTGTCACGCGGTCCTGTTCTTTGTATTATTATTGGTGTGGGTTCGAACTTGTGTCTGTAATTCAGTGCTGGTAGTATAGTCTAGAGTAAAGTCTAGACTAGACTAGTCTAGCTGACTCGCATAATAATTTTTATGTTTTTAAGAACACCCCGCACTGTGTAAAATACATACTTGTAGCTCCAGGCGGGTAAAAAACTATAAAAAAAGCAGGCACTCCTCGTACAAGTTAATTACCGTAAAGGACACGTAGTAGCGTGGAAAGAGTGTGGTGATCTACTCCGACCGCAAAGAGAAGCAGGTGCCTGAGGGCATGCGTCTGTTGGTGTATTTACTCGTACCTGGTATAATATAGGCAAGGCGAGAGAGAGCTCTCCATCGGGTAGGTGGAGAATCGAGAGCGAGTGCGTCCGTCTGCAGACGCTGCGCTATCGCTGGCACGTGCAGTACTGCTTTTCACGGTCTCGGCGTATCGGTTGATTATAAACACTAAGAAAGATGGTCGGGTAAAATCTCCGTCGTATCTTTCATGTGGCGAGCGTTGAACGTACGTTTCCCAGATCCTGCCCCGGCTGACCTAAAACATTCCCCGCTATCTATTTGACTGCGTACCCCTACTGCATGTACGTACAATTACAATCAATATATCCAAACGGAAAGAAGAGCAGGGAAGGAGCTTTGCATTATCCAAACGGGAAATAACCAAGGCACTCTGTTCACTGGTCGGATCACTTCTCGGTATACCAGTCGGATCGGATCCGGGTGACCCGGCCCAAATCCGTGATATTTGAAAACCTAAACCTCAGCTGTGCCGACCCGACCCAAAAAACGTGAGATTTCGATCACATCCTGACTTGACCGGTGATTTGTTCATCACCTTTTGGCCTGCCAACCCTCGAGGTTTTGAAGACCTCGTGACTCGACTCGCGGGCCGGGGTATGTGGCCCGTCACAAGCCCTGCTTCGACCCACTGTAGTTAGCTCCCATGCTTCGGCCAGTCCCCATCTCAAGCGGACCGAAGTCCGCCAGGACCCATAACTTAGGTACAACGAACGGTTTAGCAGTGCTAATATGATACGACGAGCCAGGGCTTTGACAGAGAGGAAACACTGGCGCGGCCTGGCTAATAAACAAGTCAGTTAAACATGAAAATGTGCCCGGCAAGGACTAGGTATTCAGTAGACTAATCCTTTTTATCGGTGGTCAGTAGCATTGACCTTCTCGGCGTTCTTACGTTGTTACCCAATCGACGTGCCGATCGAGGTGGCATGACCTTTATTTACTGTTTGGTACGTGTGTGGTTTAGCGTTACGTTTACGATAATATGCTGATCCTGGCTTGAGGTACGAGCATCTCTGTACGATCTCTGACTGTCGCTCTTTCGCTCTGGTTCTTCTCTCATCGTACTCGTCGTCTTTATGTCTATGTGTTGACGCAAGAGAGCCTGTGTTACATTCATCTACTGGTTCATGTTTGTACAAGTCTGGTCGGTCACACATAGGACTGAGGCAGCATCATCATATCGGATCGGCCTAGCCGTTATCCGGGCCGCCTCAACCTAATCGATATGCATCGGTCGTTCACTGCCGATCTTCGAACAGGTTGTGAGACCCGTAGCAGCGTGGCGAATGCACCATAGTAGTTCAGTGGCGTAGGTGTGGGCATCGAGTCGCCGACATCGCCAAGAGCCGAAGACCACCGAATAATACCCCCCTGCTCCGCGTACATCAAGGCTTCACCATCGTTATGAGCCGGAGGCCACTGATCGCCGCAATAATCCATGGCAGCTTCGAAGACGTCGAGCCTCTGCCATCGTAAGAGCCGAAGACCATCTAGTAGTGTATTGACGAGATTCCCGCTGACTGCGATTTTCTCGCAGTTTCACACACGTCGAGCCTCTGAGATCGAAAGAGCCGGAGATCATCGAGCACTGTATTGACGAGGTTCCTACTGAGTGCATATCTTCTCGCAGTTTCGCAAGCGTCGAGCCACCGTCATCGTAAGAGCCGGAGAACATCGGTTAATGTACTAACCGCAATTCCTGCTGAGTATTTTCTATCGGTTGCAGTTTGACAGACGTTGTTCCGCCGCCATCGCAAGGGCCGGAGACCATCGAGTTGCGTTGGATTCCTTGGTCTAGCCCAGCGGACATCAAGCTTTCGCCATCGCAAGAGCCGGAACCCACCGAACAACCGCAGCAAAGCACCAAAGTAGCTCGAGTGGAGATACCAACGACATATAAGTTGTAGTTTCACTCATATACATGGTAGCTTTCCGCGACACATATTCTTGTCTGCTCGGTTGCGTAATCGCCATCTGCTGTCTGATCAACACGGACGTACTGCGGGTATCAGGTATGTGCTTTGCTGTTCTGCGCTGGGCCGATTGCAGACTCTTCTGCTGAAGATACGCGCCACGGGTCATCCAAAAACACACGGGCACTAACAACACCTGACAACCGGGTCCCTTCCGCACCAACCACCTCCCCGATGGCGAAGACCGTCTTCGCGACTTCTCATCAGTGGCATTTCCAGCGACCGCGCGATCTACTTCTGAAGATTATCTCGTACAGCCTTTCCCTTGACCCCTCGACCAATCCTTGACGCTCCATCCCGTTTCCGACCCCACCTCTCATCCGCCTTCTGATGTAATACGTTAACCTCTCGGCCAAGCTCCCTTGTTGAACAGGTTGGTTTGAGGTGTTAGACGGGAGGTGGCGGGGGCGCGGAATTCTTCCAGGATGCTCTCTTTGGCGTCCCCAGCCGATGCGCCACACTGCGCCTTGCCCGCCGTAGCCATTTTTTTCTCCAGACTTGACAAGCTTGTGCAAGACACGACAGCGGCGGCTACTAGCGACGTCTACGCCCCCCCAGGCTACACAGCCTCCCCTCCCGTTCATCGAGCCCCGAATATTCTCCGGCCCCAAAGCTATGATTCCACCGGCCCCGCGGAATAACAGCACTCACTACGACCCCCAGGAATTTTGGACTCACTGCTAACCGCCCCGTACTGGCCATACCACCCTCCATAGACCAAACGGAGTTTTTTTTTCCCTCATCCGCGGAAGCACGAACGAACCGTAAACTGAAATTTCGGGAGCCACCTCGACCGCCACCTCTCCAAGGGTCACGGACTTCAGCAGGTACAGCATATTCTATCGAGTACATTTCTCCTCGTGCGTGTAGCGAAGGCATAGCGTGCCTCTAGCAATACGGGTTCCCCCAGGACGTTTCGTTTCAAACATCCATGTACCCACCACCGACTACTCCTCAGGCCAAGGCCACAGCGAACAAACCTTTTACCGCCTCGGGAGTCGACGTCGCTTTAGACACGATTTACCCGGCTACACGGCAGGCGACACACCACAGGAAAGTCGCCTCTTCCCTACACCACACCGACACGCCTCTAGATCAACACCATCACCCGCCCAACTCCCTCCCTTCTGGGAGCCCTCTTCTGTCTTCTCCCACTGGTGCTCTTTATGACTTTCACCATCGACCAGGAGCACTACAACCAAACTGCGCCGAAACGTCTATGATATCGGACACAAGGTCAACTTATTTGGCGACGTCGAGAACCGCCGGCGCATCATGGACTCCTCAGGCCCCACGCAGCCGAAACACTTCGGCCGCTCCGTCTCCAACTTCGACCAAACGCTCTGGGAACAGCATCACTACGATATCGCAACGGCGCCATGTTTTCCAGAAACCCAGTTCGCCAGCAACTTCTGGACACCGGAGACAAGACGACCTTATCCGGGGCACCAGTTCCATGCCCGACGACCCGTGAACCCTCTAAAATCCTCGCTTTTGCCAGGCCTCTACCGTTTAGGCGACCTCCTCATGGATATCCGCCCCTTGTTGCTGTGCGATCTTTCGTTTTCGCGCTGTTTAAATATTGCGATATGAATGCTTGGAGGAATGATTGGCTACGCTGCCCCGAGAATATCTCCTAAGGCCTTTCTGTCAGAGAGATTCTGAGTCACTCGTGCGAGTGGCTCAAACACGGCAGTGCAAAACGGGGTACCATCCCTATCCCTTATTGTAGCCTTGGTCACCAGTTTGACCCTTCCTGCCCCTTCTTCGGTCCACCACCGCCCCTCACTCCATACGCGCCTTTCCCTCCGACCACGGGATACACGAGACTAGCCCCCCGCCCGGCTCCGCCCAGACCGCGACTTCAACGTTCGAACGCCTACTGCCCCCATCCTTACCCGAGTCCAACCCGGCGAGCCTTGCAACTCCGTCTCCGCCGTCACAACTCAAGGGAACCCCCCTCTACCCCTTTCCCATCCATGATCCCCGAACACGACCCCTGCCACTCGAACGGTGACCAAGGCTACGGTAGGGGGGGTACCCCCATTTTCACTGGTGTGTTTGAGCCACTCGCACGAGTAGCTCTGTACCCTACGGATGAAGATGGTTTAGGCACTTGGTTTGGCGCAGCTTTGATCACCTTTGCTTTGCGGATTGATTTCGTTAATGTAAAAGATAAAGAAAACGTAAGATTGCATAGGAACAAAGGGGTTACTCGCGAGAGTGACCTCTAGCCATTGAAATAAAAGGCCCAAAAGGGGACCCCCCTACCGTAGCCTGGGTCCGGTATAGTTGCAGCCGACGACGCATCCTTCACGACCAGGATCAAAGTATACAGCGGACCCGCCGCCAACACCCGTTGCGGTCTCATCACACTTTTGAACGCCGGATTTCCGAAGCCCCTCATCACCGCGGAGGCCTGTAAACAAAGGAAAACCTATGGCGCTACAACGGACACTTGCGAGCGTTATGCGACTCTCATTCTTGGGGTGGTTTTGGGGAAACTTCACCACTTGTTACTTCGATTTCCGTTGGTCTCAGCGTCCATCTCTTGCGCGGCGATACCGTTGGTGTACATAGTAAATCATGCTACATGGTACTGTATGTTGATGTGTAGTACCTCCATGCTGTGGTACTAGGTATTGCATTGATGCTTTGCGGTAGAACCCAACGTATCAGATGTGGTTGTACCGGTATGAAATTTGGGATTTTGGCAATATGGCATGATCTGTCGGGCAGATGCACTACAACAGCAGATTCAACGTAGTATATATGACGACCCGTACGAATACGTACGGTCTGTATCATATGTGTACATGGCGTGGGTATAGTTTACTCGAATAGCCCAAAGGTCGCGCTTCGACGTAAATGCATGGTTGAACCGAGAGGTCCGGCAAGCTGTAACTATGCCGCTACGCAATTTGAAATAAACAGCATAGAAAACCGTCCTATTGACCCTGACATTATCCCAGGGGAGGCACAGACCTACATACTGAAAAAAATGAAAATACACTCCAGCTGTGAGATCGAAGATTTTGTCGAAACTCATCTTTGCAAGCTGCGTGTGATACTCCGATCGCGCGTATTACGGGACTTGTGTGTCCTCATTAAGAATATAGGTCGGCGACTCCCCTTACAACTATAGTGTAGCTATCAGGGTCAACAGGGTGATGTTAGTCAGTTTGTGCGCGGAAACTATAAAACCCGTTTCTGAGGGGGACAAAATGTGACAGCTGTGGAGGGAAATGTATCCGTTTATCAAGTGAATCCTGCAAGTCGAATAACCGGTGAGGGGGGGGCGGAGTTTTGAAGGACGGGGGGGCCTGGTTTTGATCAAAAGGGGGACGGGGTTGGAGGGGGGAGGAAGGGGGGGGGGGGGGGGGGACTGGGGGGGGGGGGCGGACGTATGTCATGAGGATAAAATATAGAACACGCGCGAACGACCTTCCGTAAAACTTGCGTAACTGTGCAACCATTCAACCGGTCATCTTCACAGCAGACGTTTTCCAGTTGACAAAAACTGTATTAGCTATATCGTAGGTTCAAGTCACAAGCACCATATCATAAATGAAATATAGATGTGTACCACGCAGCTTGCAAAGTTGAGTGTAAATCATTCAATTGTTCGTACTCACAGATGACGTTTTTCGAGTTTATAAACTAAACTAACAGCGGCAGAAACACACGGGCGACCAGTTGAGAGACACAGCAACTTGAGTGCTCCCCATAGCCTCACTCTCCCTTTCATCCCCCGTTTCTGAACCCCTACCAGTTCATCGTGATAGGTTCTTTCTTGGCCGGAGAGCGCCACTCAACAACTAAAATACCACCGTCTTACATCATCAGTGCAGCACGAGCTGTCTAATCACAGCTGCGCGCTAGCCTCCAAAGTCCGTCATCGGCCAGCGTCTGAGATCACATCTCCTCGTCCAACGACTTGGATCGAGCACATTAGTCATCATCAGACGACCTGAATTCTAGGAGACACCCCTTCCGCTCATCTCGCTCTGTGGGGGCATTCATCGTTCCGCGCGGCACCATGCAGAATCCTGTTCTACTCTGCCACGGCAGCTGGATGCGCTTCGAGCACCATGATTATTGGGCTATGCCTTTTCCAGTCAATCCTCCCAACCTACCTTTGGCAAACTCTCCCTCTTCACCCCCATCATCGACGACCTCCCCACCTTCAACCAGGACCATCGATCAACTGGCGACAGCTACCACTTTCGATATGCCCTCCGACGCAATGTCGCTTTCGTGTATTACTCCTCTCATCTCGGTAAACCTGTTGTAGCCTCCCGGTGTCTCAGCACTCGCCAGTATCGAGTTGGTCAACATGCTCCGCCGCGATGGTCTCTAGTCCGATACCGAAGTCTTCATCGACGACGGACTCCAACGTATCCCACTTCAGGCCACACCTACCTCCTAGGTACCTTAACTTCTCCGCTGACCCAAAAGCCGGCACAGCCTCTTCCGACCCTTCCAAGGAATGCCAACCGACATTCCTCACCTCCGACGTTCGAGCACTACACGACATCATACCAGTAGCCGATGACGCAGGCCCGTCCGCAACCACAGCAACTTCGCCGGAGAAACCTTGTCCAGAACTTCTGAAGCGCCTCACCGACACCCTGTCCAGAATGTCTGAAGGTCCTTCGCTTTTGGCGCCGACTACGACTGAAACTACGGGACGTTAAATTCGATCTCCATAACGATGGCTGGTCTCCGAGAGTTATCGCCAGCTTAGGCGACGTCCTCTGCGATTTTCCCGACATTTTCTCCGCCTCTAAAACCGATTTCGATTCCTGCTCCCTTGTTCCGTTCAACATTTCCGTTCCAGTGAAACCCTCTCGTCCCGACCGTACCGCATCAATCCCATGATCGACTAAACGTCCGATGCAGTGCTTGGAGAAGACTTAGCCGCTGGCCTATTACAAGATTCCGTACCCCCCCCCTCCTTCAGCCCCATCGTAGCGATCCTGAAGAAAGACCGGCAACGTCCGTACCACCGTGAACTATTAGAAGCTAAACGCGATCAGCTCCAACGGACAACTCCCCATCCCCCGCGTCGACGAAGTCCTTGATTTCTGGGCAACGGACGCATGTTCTTCCTGTTCGACCTAGTGCCCTCATTCCACCTAATCATCATCGACATATATATTTTGTCCCACTGACCGCGTTCTGCACACCTTCCCAGCTCTTCGAACGGCTCGTAACGTCTCAGGGTGTAGTAGTGCCGCGCCTGGTGTAGTAGTGCCGCGCCTGGTTGGTTTGCCAAAGTGATCAACGAGGTTGTCACGTACTTTGATCATGTTGCAGCCTACCTCGACGACGTCATCGTACTCGAACCCCCGACTCCTCCACCCATGTCGGTAACAACACCTCAGCAAGCACAACCTGACGATTCCCCTCCCCGGAGGCCAAAGTTGTCGCCACCAACGCCGATTTTCCCTCCCATGGCGTTAGCCCTAACGCCGACAAGGTCGCTGCTCTCAGCAACATGCCGATACCGAATAAAACCAAAACATTCCTCTCCGTCATGGGAGGCATTGACTACAGCCCCTAGTACATCCCGTACATGCCTACCCGACTTCGCCCCATCACAGCCTTTCTCGAACAAGGCGTCATTTTATAGTTTACCCCAGCCATGGAATCCATCGTCCGACAGCTCCTCCTCAAACACGCCACCTCCCCCGTCCCAGCTGGGACGCCATAGCTGACAGCTCCTGCCCTTCCCGCTTGTATCGTGACGCCAGCCGCAATGACTTCGGTACCACTCTCGAGCAAGAGCAACCTGACGGCTGCGTCTGCCCATTTCTCTTCATCAACCGTGCAACCCTCGACAACTAACGGTGCTGGACCCTCTCCACCTCCAAGCAAGCAGCATCGTCTGTGCCGTCATACGCCTGCGAGAATGAGCCTCCGGTCCACCACCTTCTGTATATTTCGGACCATTAAGGTCTGGAATACATCCCCGAGGTAGACTAACATAACGCTGACGTCCAGCGTTGGTTGGAGTTTCTCTCCATAAACTCCTACACGTTGGAGTACCATAAAGATTCAGCCAACGGCAACGCTGCTTTCCTCTCCTGCCACACCTCACTAACCACCGGCCTCGACCGAGCAGGACCCGACAGCCTGATCAGCACCGGCACCGTGGGTATATGCCTAATCCAAGCCGCTGACACACGCTTTCCAAGACTTTTTCCACCAGATATTGGCTCGGGTGGCTTCGTTGCTCCAACTTTGAAACCTCGGTCCCCATCCCGCTGCTCCACTTCACCAGTCGTGACTTCTGCTACTTCCGTCGCCTTTGTGCAACCTATGTTCAAAGCCCCGCGGCCGACTTGCCTTGTTCAGCGTTCTCGCCGGCCAAAGCCCTGTTGAAGGCCCTGAGGCCTCCCCTCCGACCCCCTTACAGCGTTTTTAGCCAGCTCAACCTTGAAGACCCCGCCGTGGGCTCGCCTTACAGTTCATTTGACGGCCCATACTCTGATGAAGACCCTGCCGCTGACTCGCCTTGCAGCGTTCCCGGCGGTCTAAGCTCCGCCCACGACCCTACCGCTGACTCGCCTCGCAGCGTTTCCGGCGGCCAAATTTCTACCCAAAGCCGCGCCTCCGATTCCCCTTCCGTCTCTGACGAAGTGACTGTGGACGCTTGGGCTCCTCTTGGCTTGGGTTTCAGGCCGCCCATCGTCTTCTAATCGCCCACATCCGGCGCCTCTACATCGTCTTCTCTTCCTCGATCGTCGAACGTGATCTCTTCTCGGGCCACCAATAGCTCCGCCGATACGGGTGGAACGCCGCGGGCACCAACGGATTACGACGTCGACATACCACCACAACTACGATCCCAAGACCCCCACGACGTCGCCGCCAGCCGTCTGCAGTTCGCATCGGGCCCAAGCCAAAGCCACGACACACAGTCTAGACCGCCTCTACTCCGACCGAAATGGTTTCCCAACGGAAAATACCGGTGGCACATGATACCCTACGGTTGAAGTGCGCCATGATTTTTTTCTAGTACTACTCCTCACTTGAAGAGGTCTATGCTTCACCCCAAACCTGATTGGTTGAGCGCACTGAAATTTCCACTCTCAATGAACAGCCTCTTGACCTAAGTACAAAAACAAGTTAATAGTGCAAAATAAGAATATCATTTAGACGACCTCGGGTTAAGGCGGCCCGTCGTTCACAAAATATCTAGCATGAAAAAGTGCTACACCAATCGTGGCATGCGTCCGTCGACGACACCAGCCCCAACACCTTCGACACCACCCCCCTCGCTACCGGGCCCCGCCACCGAGCTCATAGACGACACCAATCTCAGTTCCCGCACGAAGCAGAACACCCATACGGTCTGCGCGCGCAAACAGCTCGACGAGCCCCTTTGATTCGCCACCATACGATTCTTCTCCCCTCCAGCGGCGCCGGCCAATCTGTTGGACTTCATCCCTCCTTCCCGTCAACCACTGCTTTCCGAGGTTTTTCTTCGAGCCGGCATAGCCCGGATTTACATCTCGGATGACGACACCGTTCCCTTCGTCTACCAGCCGCCCACAAAACTATCGCTACCACCCGCCGACCTATCCCGACGCATCTGAGTTCTAATCCCGATGCGCCCATGGCTCCTTCACACGTCACCTCTTACCTCTGGAAGACTTTCCACACACTGAGCATGAGCAAGCGCAAATAGTCACGGAGATCTCTACTAGCTGGTGGCGCGGTTGTTGCCTCAGGTGCCAGGCATGCAAAAGTTAGAAACAAACCGTTCGCTTGTCCATTCTCTCCCCGCCACACTACCCAACGGCCCAGATATCCTCGTCAGCGTGGGCTAGCCGGACCTCTTCGAATCACTCGTCGTGGCAACGTTGATATCCTCCTCTTCACCAACGGTTTCAGCCGCCGGGCTGACATCTACGCCTCAACCGAGTCCCAGTTCATCGCCACCAGCCCCATCGATATCCTACAAGAACCGCTACATCCGTTTGTGGTGATGCCTTGCTACCGTCGTTTCCGACAATGGACCCCAACTTCTGCTCTAAACACGCCCAGGCCATCGACAAACGACTCAGGATATACAATATCAACACCAGCTTCTGCCACACCCCTGCACTAGCGGCGGTGTGGAGCCCGTCAACCACACGTTGGCTCTGATACTCGCCAAAGGAGGTAATGAGCAACAAATCGACTGAGACCTGCAACTTCCTTACTTGGAGAGCGCCTACCACAACTCACTTAACGCCGCTAGCTACCACGCTCGCGCCGAACGAAGTACACTTCGGCCGTTTTCCTCGACTCTCCCTCACCGTCATCCACAACCCGAACATGGGCGGACATCAAAGCTTAAACCGCGACCAATTAGGCCACATGACCTCGGCCACCGACCGTCAACGACGGGCTTGCCGCGTCCTCCGCGCACTTCACGCCATCACCTTATCGCGCTTGGACCGCCGCAACGCCCCCTTTCTGGACGCCCTCAGCCGATCTCCGCCGTTTTCCGCAGGTGATTAGGCATGGGTATAAAGTACCGTCGCTTTCTTTTGCCATGGCGCAAGAACAGGGACGACGCCATTGTTACCAAGAACAAGATCGCCGTCAACTAGGCCGGGTTGTTCAAACTCCCCATCGTGGGCCCGGCGTAGGCCTCCGCCACACAGAACTGCCGTCCTCTCCCCGACAAGGTCCTCTCCGTCTACATTCCTTCCGATACGCCGGTTCACGATTCTAACTGCCGCGTCTCCGTCCTCCTGAGTCAGCGCCGTCAAAACCCCAACGATACCCACGACCTACCCAAGCACTTCGGTGTCGGTCTGGCCACGTACGTCCTCAATTTTTTCGCGACCAATCTCCCCCTTACCACAGCATCATGAACGATGTCTTACCAAAGCCTGAAGGCCTCGATGTCGAACGGATCTAAGGCCACCAACTTCTTTGGTGCCGCGGTGGCGTCATCAGGGTACTGTAAGAAATTCATTGGACCGAGCTTTTAAACCGCCGATGGGAACGCGAGCTGGACCTGCAATACATCCGAGCACGCCTTCTCCGGTGTTGGTCCGGCACCCCAGCGCAACCTCGCCACACTAACCACATATACCACCAGATGCGCATCGGCGCCGCACACCGAGAATTAGCGCCCACCCGGGACGAAATATATCTCGCGCTCGTTTACGGCCTCGTCTCGGGCCTCCTTTGGTTCAAGAACTTCTGATCTTCAGCCCTTCCTCCCGGGGAACACGTCTGGTGCAAGGTCCGCAAAAGCCTTCTGGTGGTTAGGAAACATCGCTCATCAAACCCAGCGGGACATTTCTTCACGAAACGCTTACATCATCCGATTCCACGACGACGCGGGACCGATCAAGCTCGATCATCTGCCGGCTTCGTACACCACTAGCCCCGATGCTGTTTCCGGATCTTGATACCTTAAGCTTCACCTGGCCGGGAGACGCGCTCGCGGTGTGTTGGGGAACGCCGATGCGCCCCGCGTAGCCGGCGCCCCTTTCCGCTAGTCGCACGTTCGTAACGAGTTTTCGTTTGGCTTGTTCTTCGGTAGGGTTCTGCTCTTGGCTGTTACAGCGACATCGTGTTCTTGCCTCCTTAGAGTGTCAAGCCACGCGACGTTTTTCAGTGATGTCGTGCTCTTCGGTTTTCGTGTAACATATATACATATCGATTTGTTTGCGTTAAAACGTACGTTTGCTCTTCGGTCTGTTCCCGTTGGGCACACCTTCTCCGATCCTTTGTCGTTGTGTCTCCTATAACATTGTGCTCCGACGTGCGATCTGCATTTGTATGTTTTCGCTTCGGCCTCCTCCCGATATAGACTCGCGCCCCCTGAGCCCCCTGAGGCTTTATTGCGTGTCCTTTGTCGTTGTGTCTCCTATAACATTGTGCTCCGATGCGCGATCTGCATTTGTATGTTTTCGCTTCGGCCTCCTCCCGATATAGACTCACGCCCCCTGAGCCTCCTGAAGCTTTATTGCGTGTCCTACAGCGAGCTCCTTCCTGCGATCTTTTTAGTCTCTGCCCGTTGGAGTCATCTACAGGGCCTTCCTTCAGGCGATGTGCATTTAACCGCTACAATTGATGTACGACAGTGTTAACTCTGGCACGTCTTGTGTGAGGACTCCTGAATACCTCCATCCGCTGTGCCTAGGAACTCACTTGCGCAAAGAGACCTACCACCAAAGTCCGCCCATCTCCTATAGTATGTCAGACGGCGTCAACTCTCTCCCGAGGTGTCTGAGCCCCATTACAAGGTGAGGCTTAGTCTACAGCCTTGTGTGAATTCTGGTGGTTTGGATAGTAGTATTTTCGACCCTTTTCCAATATTTGAATATGGTTGATAGCTATCCTTTTATCGTCGTGTAATCTTCATCTATGACTGTTGAGCTTGGTCTAATTTGATGATTCAACATGTTTGCCAGCTATACACAACCATTTAACAAATGGCTAGCCATTTCGGGTACACCTGCAGTACACCCGAACAATCACGCCTGGCCATCTGGTAAGCAACTACTGTAGCAGGTAGCCATTTGACATGGTCGTAGCCAAGTTTTGGTTTGGGCGACTCTCCCTCGCGGAGGTCTGGTATTCACAACTGTCGCGATACGGAGAATAAATCACACAGGTATAAAATCGACAGCGTTAACTGTTTCTTAGAATGGTTGACATCGGAAATAATGCACAGGGGTTCGATAACGCCTCTATCAAGTATGACAAGTGTGTAATGTAAGTTAGAGACAGCGTAGACATAGTATACCTAGCTTATTAGATTTTGGTCATTTGGATGTGTGTGCACGGTTTTTATGCGTGGAAGCGCGGATGTGATACTGATCGGAGTTTAATTGGCGATGCTCGCTGTGGGTTGAAGCCTCCCCCCACCCCCCCCGTCTCCACCCCTCTTGGCTCACAACCTTAACCAGTCACAAGTATCCTGGTTGGCGTCAAGAAAAACATAAGAACATCAACAGAAACGTGGAAAAGATTTCGAGACACCTGTGCCGTGATATTACCTGATCATGACACTGAAGCACAACCTTCGTTCCTGTGCACCAGCTTACGCTTCTTGATAGAGGCCAGAGAACCGCCGAGGGTGTCCTCCGAAGGCACCTACAGTACAGTGAGTGAGTATTAATGGCAAGAGACTAACTCCAGCTGAGTACAGCATGACTCCATTCGCAAAAAACTGTCCGACTCGCTTTTTAAGATGGTTTAACCCGTTGCCAACAGCAACAATAACCACACTCTACTATTTCCAAGCAGCTTCCAAACTGAGGGGTACGTTCAACTATAAATAACATAAGACCACGAGGACACTGCAGTGTTTTACAGTGTAAAAGACGCTTCGATCCGCGGGCGGCATTCGCCACCTTGAAAAGGCCAAGAGCCCCGCCGCCATGCCCTCGCCCTCTCGTAGGCCACCCTCAGCAGTTCTGTGGCCTCTCCCACTGCAAGCTCAGATATGTATTGCCGACGCGAGAACGCAGCTCAATAGCAATAATATACACAGCAGCAGCGTGAAGCATGTGGTTGAAGTGTCAGCAAAGGCACGGTGGCTCTTGGTAACGTCAGTCACAGAGGTATCCAGATGAAAATGGCATTGGACGTGAAGACAATGGTCCGTCACAGAGATGATTGTCGACGGTACTTGGACAATACCACGGCTTTTACGGGTCAGGTCAAACCTCGCGGGTCGGGTCGGGTCCGGTCGGGTCCGGTCGGGTCTGGTCTGGTCAGGTGACTCGACCTGACCCGCCCGGTGTGATTTCATTAACCTTTTGACCACACAAGACCCGACTCGACCCGACCCGTGATAAATAAAACTCTCGAACCGACCCGACCTGACCCGCAAGAATCTAAACCCTGACAACCCGACCCGGCCGAAACCGTGAGAGTTTGAACACCTCCTGACCCGAGCCGACCGGACCTGATCCGTGAGCTTCGAAAACCTCCTGACCCGACCGGCAGGTCCGGCCGTGTTCCGTGAAAATCCCTGTACAGTGCAGGAAAAATCCGAATGAGTTACTGGCGGCTTTACACCTCTGTCGTACGAAACATACCGACGTGGCATCGTAAGAGGCGCTTCGCTCTGCGGGAAATCATGTGGAGCACGCAGAGGCCCACAGTCGATTGTAGGTGCGAAATGGCGACCTTGGTACTGCCAAGCGTCCCGCCGCCATGCTCCAGGACAAACGCCCATACGCCAAATGCGTAAAAGAATATTGTAAAAATTAAAATACACTCCAGCTGTGAGATCGAATATTTTGTCGAAACTCATCTTTGCAAGCTGTGTACTCCGATCGCGCGTATTGCGGGTTGTGTGTCCTCATTAAGGATGTAGGTCGGCGACTCCCCTTGCAACTACAGTGTAGCTACCAGGGTCAACAGGGTGTGTGTTAGTCAGTCTGTGCGCGGGAACTATTAAACCTGTTTCTGAGGGAAACAAAATCTGACAGCTGTGGAGGGAAATGCATCCTTTTATCAAGTGAATCCTGTAAGTCAAATAACCGGCGAGGGGAGGTGGAGTTTTGAAGGACGTGGGGGCCTGATTTCGATCAAAAGGGGGCGGGGGTGGGGCGGGGGGAGGGGGGGGGGGGGGGGGGGGACGGGCGGGGAAGCTCCATTTGTGCGTGGAAAATATATCTGACGGGTTTGTAAAGAATGCACCAGTTTATCATGGGGGGCGGGGGCTGGGGGGGGCAGGGCGGGCGGGGCAGCTCAATCTGTGTGTGGAAACTATACATTCTTTCAAGGGGATTAATGTTACGGTTTTGGAAAGAATGCACCAGTTTATCGTGTATATCCTGTAAGTCGTATAATCAGTGAGCATAGGGCGGAGTGTTCGAGGGGGTGGGGGTGGGGTGGGAGGGTGGGGAAGTGGGGGTGGGGAAGGGGGGGGGGGGGGTGGGGGGGGAGCGCGGGGGGGGGAGGGCTTTAAGTCGCATAGATATAGGGGTTTCCTATACGCGTGGTGCTAGGTCCAGGCGATGGTGCGGGTGGTGGGGAAGGAGGGGGCGTTGGAGGGGGGGGGGGGGGGGGATGAATGAAAGCTACGTCATGGATGGCTAGAAAGATAATGACGTGATATCAATTGCGTAGAAGTGTTTATTACTCTGGCCGATTTCGATATACCGTATGCGTCTGGTACCTTGCTTGAAGTACTCGCGATGTGTATGCTTTTTTTGAACTTTGTGACTACGGAGAATATGTTTCATCTCCCTAGGATGCGACGAGTCGGCACGAACACTGGGTTTGCTAGAGATGCTGATGGGCGGATAAAGCATTTCCTTCAACCTTGGTACTACACAGCAGCGATTGCATCATATAGTTGAAGCAGAAAAAAAGAGATGGCTGTCTATTATTTCACGGTATTTGGAAACAATCGAAATTAGAGTTGGTGGGGCTTTATGATCACGCATATAAAAATAACAACTAAATATACAAAAAACAAAAAAGACACAAGAGGAAAAGGCAGATTCCAAAAAAACAAACAGAAAAAAGACAAGAAGAGGAAACGACGCGGGCTACGAGGTAGCACACTTTTGACCCTGCAGGCTCAAAATTTTTCTGAATGACCTGTGGGGCGCTTGCGCTCCTTAACGTTCCATAACGTCCAATCGTTGGAACGTCGTTTTTTTCTGTCTATTCTTTGCCATTTTATACTTGGACCATGAATGAGCCTTTCCATTTTTTTGCACTTAGGCCATTTCTTATACAGTCGCATTTGCCAGTCGACAGCGGCCTTTTTCGACTGAAGCCCAAATCGGGCTTTCTTACACAGGCGAAAAAAGGGCTTTTTCGACTCAACTTTTTCGACTGAGAATTCTGACTGGCGGATTCGTTCGAAAAACTCGATTTTTTCGACTGGATCCTCCAGTCGTACAACTCAGTCCAAAACCTTTCACATGTGTTTTGTGAACCGATCGCATCGCTCATCCTACCACCAAACATTCCCACACGGCCACACGGCCACACACTCATACCAGGTACCACACTGCAGTATCGTACAAGGCGCTGACGCTGGCTTGGTTATCCCTGCTGTTGCTTCTCGTCAGCAGCGTGTATCACACGACGGCAGCAGCGCGCGGTCTCGATCCCATGCTGCCAACAACGGCTACGCCTGCTGTAGCTTTGGCGGCTCTCGGCTGAGTGCAACTCCACGAACGTAGCTTTGGCGGCTTTCGGCTAAGTTAAAGCCCAAAGCCTCCAACTCGCTGGCACGAGGGTTCGTCGAGCCGTTGCTCGCGGAGAAAGCGCGAAGCACAGAGCTGCCAACCGATTTCGCCTGCTGTACAGCAGTAGTACTCCCTCACACCAACCGCCTCTAGGAAGAGCACAAAAACTATAAAATCGACTCGACTGACTATCTATAAGAAGAAGGACCAGAAGAATCCAGTCAGAAAAAAGTCCAGTTGAAAAGGGCCGTTTTCGACTGGCGGAGTCCGACTGTATAAGAAATGGCCTTACTATTAGTCTAAGTATATAGGTCTAGAGCTCTTCAAAGTAAGTGTGGAACCTCAGCAAAAATTAGGTGCACCTCTATCGTAGCAATGCGTCGGGGACAAAAAAGTTCAATCCTGGGATTGGTCTGGAAATATAGTTTTATCGACAGAAGTTGTGAGCTTAGAGTAGGCTGAGAGGCCAGAGAACCTCCGAAGGCGGCCTCCGAATGCACCGACATTAGATAAAGTGACTCTGGAGTGTATGGTTGAGGGTGTGAACCGCAACAAAACGGGAAGAAATGGCGAAAGAACAAAAAACAGTCCACAGGCCCATCCCGACAAATCAATTTCCCCGTCGCCAACAAAGAGCTGAGAGTAGTCTGAGAGGCCAGAGAACTTCCAGGGGCGGCCTCCGAAGGCATCGATATTTGAGCAGGTAGGTCTATGGCGAATGTGGCCGCTTATCTACGTACCATGCAAACGAAAAAACAACGCCTCCTACACAGGACAGCGTCAAAAAGTGTGTTCATGTCCCCTATTAATATGAATAATCGATACCAGTAACGGATATGATCCGTGGGACCAACCAAGTGCTTGGCGCAAAACGACAACCTGTGAATTGTTGTTTTTTCTGGCAAGGACCTTATTCTCGCCCCCCTAAGGTGTTGTGGTGGGTCTGGTTTACCTCTCGGTCCAGGACTTTTTGGTGGGTGCAAACGAGGAGCCGCTGGCATAGGTGCGAAGGACGGTATCGGACATGATCTACGCCGACAACGTAGTAGGTATTCTCCCGAAGTCGGCGGAGGGACTTGCTTGAACAATATGATAGTCATCGTAATACCGCGCTAGAAGCAGAAGCCCCGCCCGGTACCGGATAAGGCGGAGGCCATGGGTGTGCGATCATTGGACCAGGCCAAGCCAGTGGCGCACACCGGCTATCGTAGTTCGTATAGCTGAGCGTGTTTTCGGCGAAGACAACGATCTCTAGCTTGAGGTAAACGTCGGGTCCGATTCGCGATGGACATGCCTTAAACGTTCGTGCTACAACTTTACGATGTGGCTAAAACCTCTTTCAGCCCGAAAGAACATGTTAAAAAGCACTGGTTATTTGTACTCTGATGTGCGGGTGTGGACTCTAAACATGTATCTTCGCTCGAAAACAATCGACGGGATGCGAACAACGAGATTTCCCTGCGAGTCACTTACATCCGGAGCTAACGACGCATCGACCACACGGCCTTTTCATCGCCCTTGCTGACAATAGGGATGGCACGTTTTGGCCTGCATGTTCGTGATTGGATGGAACTATCCCAACCACGTTGAAACCGTGAACCCGAAATGAAATGAAATAGCATTCGAACTACACGCGCGCTACGATAGAGGGTGCACCATTTTTATTCTGAGGTTCGCCTCGATGTGGGGGCTTAAGGCATTTCTTAACCCAGAAACTGATTTGGGGACAAAAAATAAACTGCTGCCCCCGACAAAAAATTCCACATGGCCTAGATACACACAACGACAAAATTATGTTGAAAATGACGGCGTTTTTTATTTCCGACGATTTAGGGTTAAGGAGCTCCGTCATTCCGCAAACATTTTGAACGAATTTTAAAGCACTACCTCTGTCGTAGCACGCGTGTATCATGGCGTGTATCCTACCGTTAAGTAATCAAATCGTTCATCGGGACATACAAGCGTACAACAACATTTTTGCTACGCTCCCTCTGCTTTCGGGTAAGGCACAGAGCTCCTCAAAGGGAAGAACCTTCCAAAAAATGGCGGACCCCTACCGTAGCAATCGCGTTTTGTACGTTCCCCCCCCAAAAACAACACGCCTCTCTCAAGAGCATGGAAGGGCCCACCCGTAGACGGCGGCTCTTGTGCGCGGGGGCAGTGGTGCAGCGAAAAGAAAGGGCGATTACCGACAGCAAGGATGCTCAAGACCATCTCCGATGGGGAGGGACCCGAGATCAAGTCGGACATGCTGCATCATTGCGGGGGCCGAACAAACCGGTCACTGAAACCAGGCAATGCCTAGGAGTTGCCACTCTCGGACTACAAGCGATCCCTCGCAGCAAGGCATATCTGTGTGTTGTGTATGCAATCCATAAAAAATGTTGAAGCAGTAACATGGAGAAGTGTGTGAACCAAAGAGTCCACCTGCTGCAGATTACGTGGGCCAGACCACACGAAAGAGTGCTCGTGCACGATGACGTCGCCAACTCACCCACTCTTTAACAATACGCCGTGCACGTGGCCCACGGGGTGAGTTTGTAACAAACTCCTCCACCGAGGAAATAGTATGTTCGAAGGCCGTTGAAACCTGCCCTCGTAACGCAGAAGTAGCGCATCGCCTAGACTCCAAAACTACAGCACTGAAATCCTGAAGACACGTTCGGCGACACGGCAATGTGTCTAAATATGTTGCTACCATCATCAGTGATATCGATATTGAAGTCACGGCATCCGTTTACTACGCAGTTAACTACACTGATATACTATGAATCGTAACAACGTGCTACCTTGGGATGATGTACGCATCGTTGCTGGCATTCTTGATGTTGATAATAGTTGGTCGTCGCTCACCCTGGCAACATACATGGGAAGTGACACATCTTCAAGCATGAATACATCAAGAAAAACACGCGGCCGGCGAATCTCACACAGCTTGCAAATGGGAGTACCGACCCTTACCTTCATCGACCGCACTGGTGTACGTTTAGTTTGACGAAATGCATTCACCACACACGCGAATATGAACACGAAGTCGTGGCAGTTACCCTTCAGAGAGGTCGAAGACAGCGTGTGCTCCGGCACAATCATTGATGCGGCCGGCTGTTGGTTGTTTCGTGCTGCGTGAGCATCTATGGCACGTGCTTTCGCCAATAGAACAGCCTCATCTGGGGCCGCTGGCTTTCAAGAATGGATTACTATTCAAAATACCAGGGGACGGGGCAACGCGACCGAGAAGGGACGTGGGATTCGATTGAGGCCGACTGAAGAATCTTCCGCTGCTACCTGGCGGGTCCAGGAGACCGGGGCGAGATAGCGGGGGGGTGGTGGGATACTTCGCGCGCAGCTACGCACCCGGAAAACGTCACGAAATCAACCCGGAGGGCTTATGCCCAACGTTGGAGGTCGATGGTGGACTGGGGCATCATTCGAGAGAAATTAACTGGCTGGAGGGGGAGATGGACGCGTAAGATCTGGTGGAGGAGCTCATTAGGTTTATGGCCAACAGCCGGGCGGAAATGAAGAACAAGCGACGTTTCTCCACGAGCAGTGCGCGGGCATGTCTATGTCCCTGCAACACTTCAGGACCAATGCAGTGGCAAGGGAGATCAAGAGGGCACACGCCGAGACACCGAACCAAACAAGGGCTAGGGAACCGCTGACCTGAGAGATGATCAGGAAGATGAAGCAAATCATCGGCCAGTGGACGGTAGGTGAGGGGATTGTGTAAATTGTTTTTGGGCTTGGCGTACGAGCTGTTGCTGAGGGTATCTGAACTGTTGTCAGAGGAGGAGGGGAAAAGTTACGAGATTTCACGTTTGTGGAGTGAAGACGTAGCCTTCCTTGAGAAATGCGCGCGGCTGGGAGTGGAGAATGGGGGGGGGGGGGGCAGCGGACATAGGCGAAATAAGTTGCAAGGGAGGAACGGCAACCATACGAGAGAATCGTGTGGGCACGAGGTGTCGGGCGGGTTGGGGGGGGACTGGATAGGCATGCACTGAAGATTTGTCGTGGAAATGGGAGACGCCCCACTGACGGCTTACGAGAGTGAGAGCAGGCGGACGGTGAGGATAACAGGGAAGACGACGTAGTGTATGGGAAGAGGATTGGCAAGAGTGGAGAGGAGAGTGGGGTAGTGGGAGAACTTATACCGGAGGAATTCGCGTTAAAGCCGGAAATGGCAGGGAAGGTGACACCGCTGGAGATCGGAGCACAGCCGTGATCGCAGCCAGAGAGTAGGAAGGTGGGCGCCGCCGGCCTTCGTGCCGTATGTGAGGTCGACACGGAGGACCCCCTCTTGGTGTTCAGACACCTTAAGTAGGAAGGAGGAGGAAGTCAAGTAAGCAACCGGGACAGCAGGGGACGATATGGGGTGTGGAGAAGCAGGACAAAGGGAGGCGCAGACCGGTATTGCGGCGCCTGAATAGGTTACTGGACTATTGAGATTGTCTGTCAGCGGCTAGGTGGCAGGTCAGCCACATGTAATCGCCGAAGTTGGGACCGGAGGAGGGGGTCAAAGGGACTCTGGGCACGGGAGTTCGTCACTTGTTTTACCCCCTCTTCCCGCGTTGAACGTGCGACACACGTGGACATGCTTTTCGCAGTGAAGAGAGTAGACCAAAGTAAAAAAAACGTTTGGATTGGATATCCTGGAACTTCGCGGAATGGAGCGAAGCGAACGTAACTAAACGGGACGGTGCGGGCCAAAGGGGGTTTCAGGCGAGGATACACATGCGCGGGGGGAGCGCGGCAGCGGGAAGAACAGCAGCAGCAATAACAACAGCGGTGGCAGCAGCGCCACTGTGACCGGTGTATCCGGCAGGCACCACCCGGGAGATAAATGAAGTAGTGGCGCCTACGCAGCCGTGATAGCAGCTGCGCCAAGGAGAATCGACGGAAGAAGCTTACGAAATCGATAGACAACACGTGGTAACATCGACAGCACCATCTCCCACCCACCCTATTATATCGCCCACCCACCTGTCAAAACACACACCCAAGCGGCCTGTTACATCATATCGCTGGTGGGGAGGGATGTTAGAATAGACGCAGCGGGGGGAGCGAGAGGGATACAAAAAACATATATACATGGAGGGGTCATTGGGAGGTGAAATTCAGGGGGCGGGAATGGGAGGCATTGGGCTGTCGAGGTTGTCCGTCACAAAAAAAGGGGAAGGTTAGTCGCGTGTAAGAGCCAGAATAGAAGACGAGACTTGGGGAGGCAAGTTGACGTGTGGGATCCGTCCCAGCTTCCACTCCACCTCCATGGAGGGAGGCGTCGTTCGATAAACGATTACCATGAATGTTGGGGACGCACCTTTTTGGAGGGAGGCGAAGACCAAACCCGACCTTTAGACAGATTCTGCAAGATTTTGAACATTCAAAATCCATTTTTCACATTTAAAATCCATTTTGCACATTCAAAATCCACAGAAAATCCATGAAAAAATTCAAGCGAAACGAATGTAGTTTGTTTATGTGTGCTTGAAATCATACGTTGTATATGCATATCAATCGACGTGAAACATACCAGCACATGAGCATGCGCATTATATGCGATAAAAAGTAAAAATATATTCCAGCTGTGAGATCGAAGATTTCGTCTAGAAACTCATCTTGTTGCAAGCTTTGTGTGATACTCCGATCGTGCGTTTCACTGGGTGTTTGTCACTCATTTAGAGGGTATAGGTTCTCGACCTCCCTTGGAACTACAGTGTAGCTTTACCAGAGTCAACAGGGTGATGTTAGTTAGTCTGTGCGCGGCAACTATAAAACCCGTTTTTGACGGGGACAAGTCTGACAGCTGTGGAAGGAAATGCATCGGTTTATCATTAAGTATATCCTGCAAGTCGTATAACCGGTGAGGGAGGGCGGATTTTGAAACAAAAAAAAATGGGGGCCGGGGGCGAAAAAGAGGGGGGACCGGAGGGGGGGTGGGGGGGGGAGGGCGGGGGCAACTCATTCTGTGCGCGAAAGCTTTAAACCCTTTTGCGGGGGACGAATCTGACGGTTGTGGAAATAATGCATCAGTTTATCAAGTATATCCTGTGAGTCGAGCACAACCTGTGAGGGGAGGGCGGAAAGTTCGAAAGGGGGGGAGGGGGAAGGGGCAATTCCAACCGCCTTAGGTCGAATAAATGTTGGCAGCCGCCTTTTCCTCCTAACAAGCCGCGTTGGAAACGAGTCATCCCCTTTCCGTCTCGGCATTTCAAACCAAACCCTCCTACTACCGACCTCGTTCCGACCGTTTCCATCGCGACAAAACAACTCTGCCGCGCCCCCCCCTTCAACGCGACCGGTTTCCACGGAGCACCTCTGTCCCGGCCCCCTCCATTGCCACCGAGGCGCACCTGCCGAATCCCCCATGCCGTTTTCCACCCCGACGTGTTACCACAGAGCCGCCTTGCCCCGGTCTCCGCCGACTATCTGGGGGAAGCAACCGCCCTCCTCCTCACGGTCTGGTTAGTGCTCATTTAGACAAACGTTGGACCCCCTACCGCCCTTTTTTTATGGCTACGTTGACCCGAACCATCCCGCCTATACCAGGCCACCAACGGTACCTCCCGGCCACTTTTTTCATTTTCCCACCAGCGTTCCCTGGTTCTCCCAACCACAACAAACCCACGGGTTATCGCTCCCGACCCAGCACTTTAGTTACCCCCCCATTAACCGGATCCAAACCCCCAACGGCCCTTCAGCCTTCGTCGACGACACAACCACGGACGACCTTCCCAACCAGGGTTCACCGGCGCTCGCGCTTCGATGCTTTCGTCTACACCGCCTTTTTCTTATCCACCTTGGTTCGCCACCACGGCGTTCTATTCCCCAGTGGGTTGTATTTTTCTTGCGGTGCGTGCCTTTCTTGTCCAATCATCGAGTGATTCTGTTTCCGTTGCCAGTGAACACCGAACAGTTCCCCTCCAACCCAACGGGCGCTAATCCCCATCCGACACCAATATCGCCACCCCCCTTTTGCCTCAACAGTCCTGTAGGTTTACCACCTGAACCTAGGCAACCCCTACCCACCCCTGAAGGCACGTCTGTGACGCCATTGTCGCCACCCCCCCCTGCCCTGGCATTTCTAAAGGTTTACCATCTGAACCTGTGGTTTTGTTCCTTTCCGGTTATGACCTCTCAGAGCTGGGCATCGGCTTGGGTGGGCTCGTTCCCCCGTCCCTCCCAACCCACCACCACATCCCGCCGCTCCCATTTTCTGAGTTTGAGTTTTTTTTTTTTTCCGGGCATGAGCGTTTCGAACCGACTATCGGCTTGGGTGGGCTCGTTCCCGCGTCCCTCCCAACCCACCATCACATCCCGCCGCTCTCATTTTCTGAGATTGAGTTAATCTTCTTTTCCGGGCATTAGCGGTTCGAACCGACTATCGGTTTGGGTGGGCTGCTCTCCTCTACGACCCACTTCTATCATTTCACTGCCCCCTTTTTCCGAGTTTGTTATTTTTTTTTTCGGGCTCTTAAACCTCCCGAGCCTGGTAAGTATGGGACCTTTGAAGCCAGAAATCGGGCCCTTCCACGGCCTCTTCGCTGCCCTCGTCGAAACATGTCAGCATTCCATCCCGGGTATCGTTTTGGGGGGGGCAGTTCCCCTCCCTTTCGACCCACCATCACCATCCGCCCCCATCCACCGGCGACGCGCAAACCGTGCACCCTTCCTGTTAGGCATTGACTTGAGTGGGCTCAAACCCCCTCCCTCCTGCCCCATGCACCACCACGTTTCGCCGGAAATACTTTCGGCAACTCACCGTTGCGGACAATACCAAAAACCTCCGTCGACCCCTTCTCCGCGCCAAAACCTCCGTCGGGTCTATTCCGGCCAATGACATCGCCTCCGGTTCGCTAGCCAGCTCCGATACAGGCGCCGAGGACGCTGGCGCTCCTCCTGGATCGGCTTTCAGGCCGTCCTTCGTTCTCCCCAGCGCCCACCATTGGCGCATCCCTTTTTGGCCCTCCTCATCCTTCGTCGGACTATTATTCTCCCGGAGCCGTCATCGCTCCACAGCCGCCGCTGGAAACTGTGGACTGCCCTTTCGACTACGGTTTTTCTCGCCCGTACCTGTGGCTACACTTCCAAAATCATCGACCCCCCCACTGCCGCGCGAACACCGCGACCAGAGCTCCATCGTCACCTGAGTTTCGTCGTCACCTGAGCTTTGCCACCAGAACTCCATCGTCACCTGAGCTTCGTCGTCACCTGAGCTTCGCGACCAGAGCTCCACCTTCACCGGAATTCTACCTTTCCCCAGAGCTTCGTCGTCACCTGAGCTTTGCGACTAGAGCTCCATCTTCACCTGAGCTTCGCCGTCACCTGAGCTTCGCGACCAGAGCTCCACGTACACCGGAGTTCCACCTTTCACCAGAGCTTCGTCGTCACCCGAGCTTCAAGACCAGAGATCCACCCTTTTCAGAGCTCCATCTTCGACAGAGCTTCGTCGTCACCTGCGCTTCGCGACCACAGCTCCTCCTGCACGGAGATCCGTCGAAACCTGTCGTCACGTGAGCTTCGCGACCAGAGCTCCACCTTCGTCAGAGCTCCACCTTTCACCTGAGCACCACCGCCGTCTATCGCGATTTCTTCATTTGATTTATTTCTCCTTCAAGCCACTACCAACGTCAATCTTTTTTTTTTTTACCACTACCGCCGGCCCCGGCGTCGTCGCCACCATCTACTCCGATAACCTGGGAAATATTTCACCGACTTCTGCAGCCATGCAGCGATGGGCCTGCCGCTTCAAACCGTTACCAGCGGCGAGGCGCCCTCTTCCTGGCCACTACCACCAACTCCGGACCCAGGCTACGGTAGGGGGGTCCCTTTTTGGGCCTTGAATTTCAGTGGCTAGGCGTTACTCGCGCGAGTAACCCCTTTGCTATTTTGCTATCTTACGTTTTGTTCATGTTCTGTATTGACGAAAGCGATCCTCAATATTGCAAAGGTAATCTAAGCTGCTCCAAAACAACTGTCTAAACCATTTTCATCCGTGAGGTACAGAGCCACTCGTGCGAGTGGCTCAATCACACCAGTGAAAACGGGGGTACCCCGCCTACCGTAGCCTTGGTCTCCGACGTCATCGCACCGTCAGCGCCGACCAGCTGGGACATACTTCACCGACTCCTGCAGCCACCGCGCCGGTAGGTCTGCTCTTTCAGTCCGCTACTAACCGCCCCGGCGTCACAGCCATCGTCAGCAACTTCGGGCCTTCTCTACCGCCTATTCCAGCAACCACGCCGTCACCCCCGCTGCGTAAAATGCTAACTCCAACACCACAAGCACCGCAGGCATCTCCCACTGGCCCACTTTAAAGGACTACTACAGCGTCAACGCTTGCACCTACATGTACGCTGCGGAACACGCACATTCCACCGCCGCGTACGCTGTCCGCCACCTTTAACCCACCACATTGAGCTACTACAGCCTCGTCGTTTTCCGGTACAGAGCCCCTACCGTATTGTTCGCGAACACCCCACCCTCACTGGTTCGTACTCGGAGATCTTCAACGCATTTTACTGGACCATCATCTCCAGCGCTCCTACCACATCTCCCGCGAACACCACGACGTAACTGTCTCGCGATCGGAGCGCTGCAGCACACCCTAGTACGACCGCCAGCCACGTTTCATTGGATTTTTCGTCAGACCCTACACCACCCGGTTCCAAGATCAACCTACGGCGTGTCTACTGTACATCTTCGCCGAGCACCATCTACGGATTGGCGTGTCTACAATGCCACGCGACAGGGATATCTGCAGCCAGGGTATTATCGCGTTGAGTCGCACTTACTTGCCCTTTTGTCTTGTCTCTGCCCCTAACCATGTTTCTTGAGTTCCTTTTTGAGTTTTGTTTTTCATGGGATTTTTTTGTGCGCATTGGCTTCTTTATTTTCCCTTTTGGGTTTGATTTTGTTGTTCAGTTAGTTTCAAGGTGCCTCTTCTTTGCCTTGACTCTTCGGGTTCTCACACTTTTGAACAGCACGTATGTTTGCGTGCTTGTGTCGGTGTGATACCCTGACTTTTCGGGCTGTTCCACTTTTGACGAGCACATATGTTTGCGTGCTTGCGTCGGTGTGCTACCCTGGCCTTCCAGCCACTGATTTAGCTGGCTCCATTTTCGTAACCAGGCCGAAAATTTGTGGTGGTTCCGTCTTCCTGTTTGTGCCCAGTTAGCCTGCCCCGCTTTCGTAACTTGGCCCAAACCTGCCGTGTTTTCGTTTTCTCTCGCCGGTTTAGCGCATCCTTGTTTCGCAGTCCGCAAACCCGCTGTGGTATTTTTTCTGTTGGCCTTTCTCTTGCTTTTTGCACTACATACGGAATAGGTGCATATTTGGGCATCGTATATGTCTCCAAACCGCTGTGGTATGTCCATCTTACACATTCTTCTGCTTTTTGCACTACGTAAGTCATAGGTTCTTATTGAGGCGTCGTGTTTGTTTTCTTACCGTTATGGCATATATATCTATATATCTTATCCCTTTCCCAACTCTTTGCACTACGTACGTCATTAGGTGCTTATTGAGGCGTCGTATTTGTTCTTTTACCACTGTTGTATACCTGGTATGTGCTCTGGCCCTTCCTCTGTTTTCTACACTACGCACGCCGTAAGTGCTTATTGAGGCGCGTTGTCCACCTTGTTTGCGCCATATCGCCCTGCACAAGTCCCCCCTTCTCGGTTGGAGATCCAAGTGCTTTCGCGTATGTTTCCCCCGATTTTTCGTCGCTTAGCTTCCAGTAGGAATGGCTTTATAGTAGGCCACATTTTCAGACTTTCACGACGTCAACGTTTTGCTAGTATTTTCGGTTCCGTCGTTTGTTCACGACCCCCCCCCCTCTAGGCTTCTTTATAGTATCAACCCCCGAAACCATGGTAGTTTCGCTTGGTCCCTATTAGCCTGAACTTCGCTTGCACGCTGTGCATGCGCGCCGCTAGTATTATTAGAGTTGTACGTGACTTGCCCCCTCCCTCTGTCCGGCTTACGGTATCAGCCCGCGACATCGTGACAGTTTCGTCTGATTCCTTTTCAGCCGAGATATCGTCTGCACCATGTGCGTGCTCTTTCGCCGAGTTTCTGACCCCCCCGTTGTGTTAAGACCCCGTTTTTACCGCTCTCACGGTATGAGTTTGAAAATATTATCGTGGTAGCGTGGTTTTTTTACCTTGGTTTTTCCTCCCCCCTGCACTATGTGCCGGATGGGAACGTACATCCCCTCCCCACTGCAGTGTGTGCATTTTCGGAACGTATTTCCTCCCGACTCTGGCATTCGTACTTTTTCGGAAACTATACCTTCCGCTTTTGCGTCCATGCAGCGCGGGTAATGTTTGTTCATTTTTCTTGTTATTTTTGGGCACGCTTGCTCCTTAGTGGTTATCGCTGTGCGCAGCTAGCGACCGACCGTGGTAGCCTTCTCTCCTTTCTTCTGGGAGAATTCGTTCGCGTATTAGATTTGGACTCTACCGTCTCAGTAATATTCTACCTGGTAGGCTCCAGTCAGTGATATCGCCTCGCGGATCCCCGAAGTACCCCCTTAAAGTCTGACTATCGTTGAGGCTCTGAAAACGTCTTACCGTAGTAGTATGCCTTCTGTCTTATTTGCCGCGTTTAAAGTATGGCATTTGTTCGTTTTTTTTTTCAGTGATCTTCATGGGCGCCTTGATCTTGAACTTGTGCCCAAGTTGTTCTACTTTTCTACAGTACGACGAGCGTTCGCCTTTGTGGTTTTGCTTCCGCCTCCTACCGCCGATGTAGCCTGCCCACGTTTCGTGCGAACCATGGCGTTTCCGAACCATATCGTGGTTTTCCATCGTCTCGATTTCACCTCGCCTTATGCGATTGACGACAACATAGATAGATGCTTCCCGCTTTATTTATCTTCGTTTTTAGCGAGGCATTACCTCCTTTCTTGTTGCTGTTGGATTTTCCTTGCCCCTTGGCATACCTTCCTTTTGTTGTTGGACTTTTCTTGCTTCTTGGCGTACTTCTTCCCGCGACTGACGTCGCTGCAATCTAGCCCCAGCCACTTAGTATTACGGCATCCCAGCTATTGCTACAGTCTATGGTCCCATATTGTCGACCACTGGCTCCACATTGAGAGCCCCCCCTTAGGTTCCTTGTTAGCGGTCCCGTGCTGACTCTCCAGCCCACCCGTCGGTTCTCTTTGGCCTCTACCTTCTTGTTTAGTTGTACCTGATCTCAGGACCCTCTTGCTGTCGGGCTCCGTTCTAGCTTTGTAGTCAGCGGATCCATTCCCCTGGACCGCTCTTTGTTACTTTTTTCTTGGTACCCCTACCCCTACGGTCCAACGACACTGACGCCCGTCCTAGCTTTGCCGCCAACAGGTTTCCACTTTTTCTTGTTTATTTTCGGCATACCTGCCCATAGGGTTCACCTACACCGGCCTTAATCATGTGTTTACAGCCCGTCCTGACTGTGCAGTCCACAGGCCGTCCCCTCTTCGCCCCCGTTTTGCGCTTGGCTTGCTGGCGTACTTGTCGCATTGATCCCATGTTTTGACCCCTGTTTGGCTTCGCAGCTCATTTAGGCTTTCCAAGTTGACCCCCTTTCGTGTTGTGGTTTCGGCGAAATCGCTTTCGGAGGATTGCCTTCGCTACGTACCTAGTTTTGCTCGTTTTCTTAAAGTAGCCTTTCAAGGTCCCATGCTGTGGACCCTCGCTTTCTTTTGTCAGGCTGCAGTACGTTGCACTATGACACAATTTGCCTCCTTCCTATTTTTCCGTGCATTTTTCTCGGTTACCTTTTTACGGTTGCTCCACGTTATGGACCCCGTGTTCCTCACGTATAGTGCCTAGCTGTGGCTTTCTTCATATTGTCGTCTCTGTTCCCTACATTCTTTCTGGAGCTAGACACTTCCAGCGCTGCTTCGAGCTGAACGAGTATCTTCTTGTTGACCCCATTTTTGGCTCGCTTTGTTATGGTTGAATAGCCTCGCTACGTTTGCTGGCATTGTTTCCGTTATTAGTTAGTCTCTCGAGGTGATATATGTCGACTTTCTTTCCGGCTTCCGATAGTACCTTCCGTCTTTCTGGTGTCTACGTTTCAGTTTCGTCCTTGTTTGCGTATAACTTTGCCTAGGTGACCTCACCACTTATATCTTCCTGTTTTCATGGTACTGTACCCAGATAGCTTTTAAGGGCACTCCGCTGTTGCCCCTGGTTCAGCTTTCCGGCGTATCACACACGCCTCCAGTACCACCATTTTGTTGTTGTCTGTGTCACTGTTGAGATTTTGCCTTTCTCTGCGTTTTAGAGATTTGTTTTGGTTGCCTCGGTTTCCCGTTCTACAATTCGACCAAGGGCCTTATGCTAGCCCCCTAGGTCCCACATTACGGCCCCTGTGCTTCCGTTACACCTCAGCGTACTGGTTCTTTATAGTGTTGCCTTTCGACCGATGGTCCCACGTCAGCCTTCCAGGTCCAACCTTGCGGACCCTGACATTAGTGTAGGCACTGTTCTTTGTTTCTCTTGTTTCAGGCTCTTTCTCTTCTGCCTTTCGATTAATGGCCCGACGCTTGTGTACTTCTTCGCGTCTTGGTTGTTTCTCTTTCACCGTCCAACCAATGGCCCCACGTCAGCTGTCCATGTCCAACGTAGCGGACTCTGATGTTCTTTTAGGCAGTGTTTCTTGATTTCTCAATTATCTTTCGGCAAATGGACCGACCGCCCGCCCCTTCGGCACTACGCTTCAAGCCGTAAACTCGCCTGGCCTGCACAGCGTGACACGTGTTCCCTTCTTTTCTTCTAACTTGGTTTCCGCGTCTTTACCTTCTTCTTTGGCCCCCTTCGCATCCTTGCGCTCAGTGGCCGCACCCTTCGTGTTTTCGTAGACCGATTGCTAGTGGTATACCGTAGGTACATACCCTTTCTCGAGCTCTCACGGTTGTGGGCTCCATCATAGGGCTGTACATCTTGCAATGAGGCGTTTAAGCCTCACTTTTACGAGGTGTGGGGGAATCTATAGCCTCATTTTTATTTGCTTCGAATAGCCGCATCTTCGATCCCCTTTCCAATTCTGGATGTTTTGTTGACATCCTTTGATTGGCAGGTGATCTGCATCTACGACTGTTCAGGGTGGGCTAATGTAATAGAGTTTCAGTATAGCTGGCAATAGATTCGGTAAGATAGCCCACGGAGTGATAATATATTGGACCACAAGAAGATTCTCTTAAACGCAATATTCTGAGTGAAGCGGATAACCCGTAGAATCTAGCTAGTTTGTACCACAATAGCGTTCTCGGAAATGGAACGTTCCTCCTCTGGGCATGATAGATAGAAGTAAGCGCGTAAGGCCCTCATGGGAATATAGAACATGTAGGAGAACGTTCATTGTACGTTCCATAGGTAAATGTCCAGAAGAGAGCACAGCAGCAATGCTGGGGTGAAGCGAACTCTGTGAGCTTCACGCCACCCCCGTGCTCTCACTCTTACTCCTCCTCTTCCTCCTCCTCCTCCTTTCCTGTCTCCTCGAGCTTGGCATAGCTCATGCCAATAATGAGAATTCTATAAAGAAGAACCGGTGCTGTCTCCAAGCGAAGCTGATACCCCTGCGTATCTTCCCTCCCACCTTCCGGCACCACGACTCCTTCACAATACCTGGTAAGAACTTACTATACGCATTGCATGGTGCTAGGTCTAGGCGATGGTGCGGGTAGCGGGGAAGGAGGGGGCATGAAGGGAGCTACGGCATGGGTGGCTAGAAAGGCAATGAGATGATATGACCTGTCTGGTAGTGTTCATTACTCTAGCAGACTTGATTGGAGGTGAGGCGGCCGTGGAGGGGGAGGGGGGGGGGGTTGTTTGCGTGCGCGGGGGAAGGAGTGTGTGCGGGTCTGTTGGTGGTTATGGTGGCGGGGGATGGAGGTGGATGATAGCAAAACATTCTACCTGCGTCCGTCACGTGCAGATGTTCAACATTTCAAACATGACCACTACTACGAAGTGGAAGGGAATAATTATTGATATGACGTGCGGCGGGGAACGGAGGAGGATGATAGCCAACTATTCTTCTACCCTGCTGCGTGTGTTACGTAC